>VDFB02299216.1:0-21631 GCA_007258455.2 Sequoia sempervirens | reverse complement strand
TTGAGGACAATGGCATGTTCCTTAATTACGCCACCCGTCAAGGTTCAAATAACTATCCCTAGACTCATCATAAGATGCATGAAAAGGATAAGAGTCTAAGGGTATAGAAATAGAGCTATGGTGACATGTAGAAGGAGCAACATTAAATGGCTCAACATCATCATGAATAGTTGAGGTGTAACCTCATCATACAAAGTATCATTGCTAGGTATCGTTAGAAGGTAGGGCTACATTATCATCCTCATCACATTTAAGGGTTATAATTATCGAGAATCAAGGATACAAGTGAATAAAGTCCTCTAACATGGATGGGAAATCAAAAAACAAATTACATGGAGGAGAAGGTAAAGAGGCATGAAAGCAACTCATTCATGGAACATGATGTACATCATCTCGATTTGAAAGAAGGGTGCCATACCATCAAAGAACAAAGAATATGAATCAATGAAGCATGAAAACGCCCTATAAATTTTAATAGATGAATGAAGGGTTATCTCAAGGTAATGGCTCATAAGGAACCACGATAAGCAGTGTAACAATAGCGTGCAATCAAAGGGTGGCAAGTAAACTAAATGCATGGAATTTAAATGAGAAAAATAATGATACATCTAGCTCTACAACTAATATCGTTTTGACTATAATAGTTGTCACCAATTGATTTGTCAGCGTGTCTGAACATTAGGACTAGTAGACAACCACCTAAGCTACAAATCCTCAAAAAATGTACTTGGGATTTGAATTAAAATGTTCCAAAATACCACAACTACTATACCAACTATTAGACCATCTCCCCTATTTATGAAAAGCAACTCAATCAAAAAAGTCCCAAACAAAGAAAACCAAAATTCTGTATTAAAATAATAATATGAATCTATTAGATAAATTTCTGTATTAAAATAATAATAATAATGATATGAATCTATTAGATAAATTTTAGACGGGGGAGAGGGAAGAAAAAAAAAATTGGACCATTTCTCGATTTATGCGTGTCATCCTTGCGCAGGGGCCATGCTAATCTTCTCTGTATCGTTCCAATTTTATCGGATGTCTCCAAAGAGACGGCACCAATGCTCTGCAACTCTGTATATGAGGCGCTGAATTCTTTTATGCATTGGCAATGTGGGAGCAAAGGCAAGTAGAGACACGTTTATCCGCAGAGGGCAAAAGTAGGCTTCGCTGGTATTAAAGTGTATAACCTTAGCTCCTGCTCCTGCATCGCCTTCTAAGCAAAACAGATGGGTATACATACTTCAACCGAGCACAGCTGCTAACCAAGCAAACAAACCACCCTTGCCTCCTACGGACCTTCAGTTTACAAGACCGACGCCGTCGTGAACAGCGATCCCCATTGGTGACGGTAAACCAGGAAACCTACCCTCAATGATCCCCAGAAAGGCCAAGCTCGTCAGCTTGTCGGGGATGTAGCTCAAACGGTAGAGCGCTCGCTTTGCATGCGAGAGGCACGGGGTTCGATACCCCGCATCTCCATTGGCGTTTCGTTTTTTCTGTTTACAGCGGCGGTTGTAATATTCCTTTCGCTTTCGCTTTCGCTTTCGCTATGGCTATGCCCAATCGATCTCTCTGGACTCGCTTCATCTCCGCACCAGTGGTCTAGTGGTAGAATAGTACCCTGCCACGGTACAGACCCGGGTTCGATTCCCGGCTGGTGCATTTTTGTGTGTTTTCAAAAAAATACAGTAGTGCTTTATTGTAATTCGAAGGTTTGTTTAAACTTGTAATTGTGGAACGCTGAAGTCGATAAATAGTAGATCTTCTAGCCAGAAAACGCATTTTTTAATATTGAAATGAAACAGACGCGGGATCTTACAAAAGGTTGAAGTCCGAGGAGGAGCGGGAGTGGAGGATTGCGGGGAGAGGGACAAGCAGCTCGTTATCCTTCCACTGTAGGGAGAGGGAGGTTCTCGTTGCTCTGTGAAACCAGCCTCACGCGTTCCCCTCCACTTTAGGTCACAAGACAGTCCTCCCCGCTTCGAGGGAGGGCCTTGCAAGCACTCTCTACTTGGAACAGGGCGTGCCACACATCATGCCGCACATCTCCCCTCCTCGCACTCCAAGACTCTCCTGTTCTCCAACCTTGTGTGCCCCCACTCGGGTTACAGGCTCGCGTTACTGAGCTCGGCAACTCAACCGTCTCCATCGTTAACATCTAAACGCCCTCTTCTCAACCCACGTCTTGCATGTGGGATTTATAACAACCTTCCCCTGCCTCTTCTGCGCTTCTCCATTCTCCATGCTCGATTGCAGTCAACACCCAGTGAAGGGCAACCGAGGTCCCTTGGGATCACAGCCCTCAGAAATACAGAGTGGAATAACTGCAGATCCAAACTCTCTCAAATTACTCCTAATGCTTTTACTTGAAGACAAAACTCAAAAAATCATTAGCCCTGCTCATTATCATCCACATAGGCCAGCAGAACTTTATCGGCTTCTTTCAAAGTGTAATAGAAAGATAAATTTCAGCAGACGTTTTAAAAATATATGCAAAATGCGGAAGCTTAGATGTTTGACAAAAAAACCCAAAGATTTATGATGAAACTGGATTTATTGGAAAGGTTTTACAAGCAAATAGTATCTGTAATGCCAAATTCCACCACTTTTGCGACCATTCTTCGGTTCAACCCGTACCAAAATAGGAAGGTCATAATAGATTATGGATATCCATCGAAACCCAGAGGATAAAGAACCTATCAGATACTTTGTTTGCAAATGTTATGATGTAGGAAATACACCAAGTGTGTGAATCGTTTGGGAAAATGTTTCAAAAGAATGTTACTTCGTGAAACACAATGCTTGTTAGATTTGTTGAGTAGATTTTAAGAATCTTTCAAGCAAATCTCAGTGTTCTTCTTGACTGGGGTTACAGAAACCTATGCTCTTATAGAAATGTATGTAAGATGTCGGAGGATAGATAATACACGTCAATTGTCTCACAGAATGCCTGGAAAATATGTTATCTCATGGGCTGTGATAATTACGGGATATACATATAAATAGATTCAATGACCACGCATTAAACACGCACATTGGTGGTGTAAAGCCACATCCTACAACCATTGCTAGCATCCTTCTGAATCTACTTATAGCTCAACACTTAGTATTGATTCAAATGATGTTGATGTTGATGAAACTTCTAATTTGCAATGTAATGGTTATGGGACCGATGGAATTAAACAAGAACCACAATAATGAGTTGTTGCTAATCTTTTCACTTCTCGTCAATAAGAATAGACAATTTGCCATAATTGAAGTATCACAGACCTAGAGAATTAGCCCTAAATTTGATGGGTGATGCTTTAAGATCAAAGTGTAGGTTTTCCTCTAAATCATCTTAGTAAGCATGCAATGCACATCGAGACTGTTTAGAAATAATCTTCATTAAAGTCATTGCATCACCATAAGAGCATTAATATATGCATCACATCATATACATATTTAATGATTGACTATGGTTTTTGATATTTTTATCATATTGTTAAATTGATATCATACCTAAGACTAAAAAAAGAGAGAAATTGCCTTTTATCCTTATCTCCATGTTTCTAAAATATAATTTGATCCAAACATGATTCCATCTATCTCTATCTCTATATAGGATTAAAGATAAACTTAAGTGTCCATGAACCTCTTTATTTCTATACTTGATGTGCTTTCCATTTTCCCCACATCAAGATCCCACTTTCTCAAGATCTCTCTCAATCCAAGGTTGGTACAATAAAACCTACCATTAACATGAAGAACCTAAGGTGATTAATGTTTGATACAATGAAAGGTGATCTTGCCTTACCAACCCAAATCCTTTGTAGTACTAACCTTGTGTTTTTGTTTGAATTATGTTTTAATTTTTTGTTTTGTGCATTATGTTATGTCTAGTGTCTTTTTCATGCATGCTTTGTGTTGTCATGTTGCATTTCACTTCACCTGCGTGCTTCTTTTATCCTCATGCTTTCTTGTCATAGGATCTTGAATGTTGGGGGCTAGGTCTTCCCCTAGATTCAATGCCATCCTATCTCCTCAAAATTTGGATAATTGAACCCCTCTTGACCTATTTGTACTTTAGTGTGTGTATGAGCATAATTTCATATTGTCACTAAAGTGGGGGCTATTAAATATAGTGTCAAAAATTATCACCCTTAACAATTTCACACTAGGTTTAGCTCCTCCCATGTGCTTGGATCTATTATACATTAAATTGTCCATTTTTATAAATATTATTGGAAAATTAAACAATGCATTTAATATGTTTTCCTCGACACTTTTAATCCTTGAAAAAGGTGGATCTACTCTAGGGAATACTACACCCTAGAAAAACTAATTTGGATCCAAATTCAAATATGTCGGTGGAAGTAATTAATTATTTTGATTTCCAATTTCAAATGTTAGCTATTGGCATTTTATTTTTAGAAAATTAGAATAATTGTATATAAATACAAAGTATTTTCACCATTTTAATCCTGACAAGAGTCCTTAGCAATTTGAAGAAGCATAATTGAGAATTCAAGAGCAGTCAAGAGAAAATTATCAAGATTATTGCAACATTTCATCATTGAAGAATCATCTCATATGTTATGTGAGTTTGTGTTCATGTTCACATGCATTTTGTTTATGAGCACTAACACTTGTAGGTGATCAAATTAATTCAAGGAACAATCGATCCTTGAAGGTGATGAGTGTGAATTCAATCCATCAAGGAGATCAAATATGAGTGGTGAGTTACAACAAGGTTGTCAATTCATTATTTATTTATCATTAGTCTTTATCCAACCAAGTATACACTCTCTTTTATCATAATATACCATTGTGGAGTTGGAAATAACAACACGGAGTTTGAATTAGGCAATACCCTATATGGAAAAACCCTTCCCCTCTTCTCATGTGTGCAGGTTTCATATTTGAAATGAGTTGAAGGAAGATTGAAGGATACATATTCATTCATGCAAGTTCTAACCCTACAAGTTGTCAAGACACAAAATTTGCATTTTCTCATCAACAGATGAAGTTTTGGCAACAACTCCCAAAAGATAGAAGCTATAGACCAGGGACCTTAGGCCTATGATTTTAGTTTATAAAAAAAATGAGAACATTCTAGGGCATACTATACCCTAGAGCAGCTAGATCTACATCAACTTTAAATTCTAGGTTCATCTATGTCTGCTCTCTGCATTTCTAGATCCAAATTTTGTCTTTCTACAATCGGTTTATCAAAAATCATAATAGATTGCTACGTTTACATAGTTTTCATAAGTAGATCATTGCATTTTGGAAATTAGTTAGTTAACAATCATAACATTCACATCATCATCCATCACACCTCCACAAACATTGGATTAAAGCTTTGATCTGCCATTTTGGCTCTCTCGAATAGGCTTGTAGCCAAGTGGTTCTTGAGGTCATCTTTAATCCAATCTAAAATAATTGGGAAGAGGGTCTCAAATCCTTTTCCCAATTAAACACAAATCCATGATCTCCTTGTCTTGATATCTTTCTAAAAATTCTAATATGGGTAGTTGGATCTATTCCTACTAAGTTGAAAATATAAAAGAGTGACCTAATGGAAACTAATGATGAAAATCCATAAGTGCACTAGAAGGTAAGTCTTGTAAAATTACCCTTATAGAATATAAAATGAGATAAAGATAAATGTAGATATTAAAAACAATGTTATGGTAGGATTAGGTGTCATGTACTACCCATGATAAATTAAGGTATTAAAAGAAAGGAGTTAAGGATGGATAAATTAAATCAATTACATATTTATGGAAATTTTATATAAAAAGATAGTACAAGAATTTATTGGTGAGATCAAGAAAGGTTTTGAGGAGAATTTAATGATAATTATAAAAAATAAGGACGAAGAAAGAATGTTGAAACAATCCTAGGATTGAGAGGAAAGATAATGGAAAAGGTTTGAAAAAATGTCAAAAGCATCAAGAGAGTACATCAAGAGGGATACAACTAATAAAAATCCAAGTATTGAGAAAGGTAGATCCTTAATGGATATGGAATTCATGAAGAACCTAAGGTGATTAGTTTTTGATACCATGAAAGGAAGAAATGGTGTAGAAATAATTCATATACCGGCCCTTAATAAGATGCATATGCAAGAAAAATGATCTTATACTTATAGGAAATATATTACACAAAGAAGATCATACCATGACAAGATGATCTATATCGTTAAAACACTTTTTTGAGAAAATAACCACACTCTAGACCTTGAAACTCTTCCACTCTATTTCCCTTGCTCTTTTTTCTTCTAGCATTAGGCACACCATATTAATTATCCCTAACCCATTTCTCTTGAGTCATAGAACTTTGGACAAGTCTATATTTTCCTTTACTACAAAATGCATCTGACGCTCTATATCCCTAATCCCTTACTCCTTTCCTTTACCATTTTTTCCATATTAATTTAGTGGTATCAAATGTTCCCTCGCCATAGTCCCACTTCTTCCATCAATATTGGGTATCCCTTTCCTTGATCTTCACTCCTTTTTATATATTTTCCTTTTAAACTCCTATGATTATTTATACAACCAAGTCCCTAAAAGTAAGGTAGCATGTGGTAAGCCTAAACCTTAGTTCACAACTATTCAATGCAACTTAGACTTCTATAGATTCTACCAACCAATTAAAAACCACCACAAGATAATCCTTTAATGACCAAGGCAATGTCATATGCTAATAGTGATATTTTCATATGTTTCACCTAGTCACTTTCTTGGACTAGTCGCAACATGACACATCTTACATGCACATAACCACCCAAAGCAAGTGGGAAAGTGAATTTTTATGTTATTAAATTTGAAAACCTCGTTATCCAATAAATTATTTCCTTAGCCTTTATAAAAATAAAAAGAGTGATCAATCAAAAAGCCTACATGTATCCAAGCAACTTTTATGCTTATCCAAGAAACCTCTATCCATATCCAAGAAAAATATATCCCTTTTCACACTTTTCTCATACACGAAAGAAGAGACACTCAACAAAAGAATAAAAATGCATCCTTTTGTGTGTATCATATATAGTTTGGTCATACTACTGATGAATGTCATACTTTAAATAACATATTAGCTAACCTAGATCCTTGTAGAGATGACTATGATGAGATGATAGACTAAATAGTTATGGATTTGTTCCTTGTTATGCGGTAGTTGTAGTATCATTAGATACCCATTACCATGCATGGGAGTACAAGATATTTTTTTGCAATCATATTCTATCATTAAGGAGCACAACAATTCAATCAATATAGGATCACTTCCACCCCTACGCTTTGGGGGTAAGAGTGGCTAGCCTTGTATAAAGTGAATTCCTTTAGAAAATGGATCCTTTATCTCCCCTTTACCTCCTTAAAATATTAGTGTAGCAAGTACATTAACATTATAATGGGGGAATATTACCCTGCATATTACAATTACCAAGTATATTGGCCCCTTTTTAGTTGTGATATTACACATCCTCTAAAGGTGTGGCCTTTCTATCACATCGTGTATCCTTTAGTATTAATATTACATAGATGTTCACTAAAGTGTGTACTTTTCAATATATGTTGGTGGTCCTCTTTGTGGTGGTATTAGGATTGATAACCCCCTAAAAGTGTGGCTTTTCATGACATGCTATGACCCCTCTGAGGTAGTACTATGCTTGGTACTCCCTAAGGAGTGACCCTTCATTCCATGATTTGTCATATTTTAGCGATGGTGTCATTCGTGAAACTCTCTCTAAGGTGTGACCTCCCATATATTGCATATTGTCCTTTGACATATTAATATGATCTATTGAAATACACCCTTGGTAGTGGTGCTATTTATAATGACCCCTAAGGCATGGTCTTTTGATGTTCATCCCCTACAATGTTAAACTATGTACACCCCCTAAGGTGATTTTTTGTTTGTCCTCAGTGATGTTAAGCTTTGTAAACCCCCTGAGGTGATTTTTGTCTCCTATAATGTTAAACAGTCCCCCATGACATTAAACTTTGTGTGTAAAGCCCTGATGTACAATTTACAAAAGAATCTATGGATTTGGTATAACCTAGCTTGTTGATTCATGAACTTGAGCACTTGTTAACATGGTTACCTAGCATAACAAAACTTGCTTGCCAATGGAGCTATGTGTTTCATGAGATACCTAGCATAATGCAACTTGTAGCTAGCCTTGTGGAACCCATCATATTGCATGGACACCTAGCTTAACACAACTTGCTAGGTAGTGGATCTATGTAGCTCATGAGTGATTTGGCATTAACCCAACTTGCTAAGTCCTCATGAGAGCATTATCTTATCGAACATCATATTCGAGAGATGAAGTTTGGTATTTGAGACAAACTTAAGACTGAGGTCTCTTTTCCTTACCAAACCAAATCCTTTGTAGTACTAACCTTGTGTTTTTTTTGCATTATGTTTTGTGTTTTTTTTTTGTTTTGTTTTGTTTTGTGCATTATGTTATGTGTAGTGTCTTTTTCATGCATTCTTTTTTTTCATTCTACATTTCACTTCACATGTGTGTTCCTTTTGTCATCATGTTTGCTTGTCATAGGATCTTGAATCTTGGGGGCTAGGACTTCCCCTAGATTCAATGCCATCCTATCTCAATATTTGGATAATTGAACCCCTCTTAACCTATTTGTACTTTAGCATGAGTTTGAGTGTAAGTTCATACTCTTACTAAAGTCGAGGCTAAATGTAGTGTCAAAAAATGTCACCCTTAATAATTTCACACTAGGTTTAGCTTCCCCAATGTGCTTGGACCTAATATGCATTAAATTTATCATTTTTATAATATTATTGGGAAATCAAATTATGCATTTAATATTTTTCCCTTGACACCTTTAATCCCTAAAAAAGGTGGATTTGGTCTAAGGAATACTACACCCTAGACCATCTAATTTGGCTCCAAATTCAAATATGTCGATGTCGGTAATTAATTATTTTGATTTACAATTTTAAATGTCATCTATTGATATTTGAGTTTTGGAAAATTAGAATAATTGCATATAAATACAAATTATTTTCAGTATTTTAATCTAACAAGATTCTTTAGCAATTTGAAGAAGAATAATTGAGAATTCAAGAGTAGTCAAGAGTAGAATTATCAAGATTATTGTAGCATTTAATCATCCAAGAATCATTCCATGTGTTATGTGAGTTTTTGTTCATGTTCACATACATTTTTTTTATGATCACTAACACTTGTAAGTGATCAAATCAATTCAAGAAACAATTGATCCTTGAAGGTGATGAGTATGACTTCAATCCATCAAGGAGATTGGATATGAGTGGTGAGTTGCAACAAGGTTGTCAATTCATTAATTATTTATCATTAGCCTCTATCCAACCAAGTATACACTCTCTTTTATCATAATCTTCCATTTTGGAGGTAGAAATACCAACACGAGGTTCAAGTTAGGCAAGCCCCTATATGAAAAAACCTTCCCCTCTTCTCATGTGTGTAGGTTGCAGATTTGAAGTGAGTTGAAGGAAGATTTAAGGATACTTGTTCATTCATGCACTCTAACCTTGGAAGTTGTCAAGACACAAAATCTGCATTTTCTCATCAACAAACGAAGTTTCAAAAACAACTCCCAAAATATAGAAGCTACAAACTAGGGACCTAAGGCCTATGATTTCAATTTATAGAAAAAGGATAAGATTCTATGGAATATTGTGCCCTAGAATAACTAGATCTATATCAACTTTAAATTCTAGGTTCCTCTGTGTCTTCCCTTTGCATTTTTGGATCTGAATTTTGTCTTTCTACAATCACTTTATCATAAATCATAACAGACTGTTGCATTTTCATAGTTTCATAAGTATATCATTGCATTTTATAAATTAGTTAGTTAACAATCATAACATTCACATCATCATCCATTACACCTCCACAAACATTGGATTAAAGCTTTGATCCACCATTGTGGATCTCTCGAATAGGCTTGTAGCCAAGTGGTTCTTGAGGTCATCTTTAATCCAATCCAAAAAAATGGGAAGAGGGTCTCAAATCCTTTTCCCAATCAAACACCAAGCCATGATCTTCCTATCAATGTATTTCTAAAAATTCTAATGGGTAGTTGGATTTATTCCTATTAAGTTGAAAAATATAAAAGAGTGACCTAATGGAGACTAATGATGAAAATCCATAAGTGCACTAGAAGGAAATTCGTGTAAAATTACCTTGATAGAATATAAAATAAGATAAAGATCAATGTAGGTATTAATAATAAAGTTAAATGGTAGTATTAGGTGCCATGTCCTACCCTTGATAAATTAAGGTATTAAAAAGAAAGGAGTTAAGGATGGATAAGTTAAATCAATTAAATATTTATGGAAATTTTATATAACAAGGGAGTACAAGAATTTATTGGTGAGATCAAGATAAGTTTTGAGGATTATTTAATGATAATTATAGAAAATAAGAAGGAAGATGAAAGAATGTTGAAACAATCCTAGGATTGAGAGGAAAGATAATGGAAAAGGTTTGAAAAATGTGAGAAGCATCAAGAGAGTGCATCAAGAGGGATACAACTAATAAAAACACTAGTATTGAGTTAGATAGATCCTTAATGGATATGGAATTCAAGAATATTAAATAGAGTGATTTATAACATAAATTAGAACTATAGAGAAACATCTTTAAATTAAAATTACAAGGAATTTGAAAGAATACAAGACACTAATGAACTTAGAGAAGTTTGACCAAGTATTTTTTTGAATAATATAAATGTGGTTGCTATGGGGAAGAAGAGGAAGTAAAGTTGTTAATTTATGATGAAGAGAAGATAATACTTAGAAATAGAATAAACAAAGCTAAAGAGAACTATGAGGAGATGAACCCCATGGACTAAGATTCGACTCCCATATTAACAAAATCAAGAAGGGTTTCTAAAGAGTCCATATAGGTAGTGAATCCTTAGGGTAAGAGAAATGAAGATCAAGAAGTAATTGTGTATGAGATTTGTGACAGATATTAGGAAGCGACTTCTTAGATGTTTAGTATCCAATAGATAACAATAGAGAAAATACTTTATTCAAGTAGAAAAGGAGTGAAACTTGACAAATAATTCATGATAAAAAGAGAGAAATAACTCCAAGATACACTAGGGGTAATATTGACATCGCTTTACCTTGGAGATTCATTAGAGTGGGGTTAGCATTAACATTGACTAGGCCCAATTATATGATCTTGTTGATAACCTCAATGATGAAGCACTAATATGGTGCATTAAATATTGCCCTTTAAGAATGATAAAATATCTAAAGAATTGAGTCACTTATTTTTGACAACTTTCCACTCGCCCAATGTATGAACAAAAAACATAAATAAAATATGGAAGATGAAAAAAACTGAGGATGAATTAGCAAAATATGATAAAAAAATTATTTATAAGTGTAGTTAGAAAATTAGAAGAACCTTCACATAAGATAAATTAATTGAGTGGTTTATTTTAGGGCTAACCCATCACAATATAGTAGAAGTAGATGAAAATGTTTCCTCTTCATATGAGGATTTGCTAGAATTGATCACCATAATAGAATCCTAGACAAAGGTATGGGAGAAAAATTAAGTAGGAAATGATAAGGATGCATGATTCTCTAAGGAACTACAATATTTTTGTAGACTAATTATTGGCTCCATTGTATCAAGCGATTACAAATACTCCAATCCCTAGATTGCCTGTCTTGTAAAAATTATATTCAACTAGGAAAAGAAATACAATTTGTTGATTGGTACTTAATAGAAGAATATACTATGCTAAGATTTTATGGATCAGGAGTAGAGCCATACAAACCTCCAATACATGTGAAAAAAATGGTTTTTACATTGGAATATGTATGGCAGATGGAGAGTAATGATCAACTTTACTTTATCAGCCAGCAAAAGAAGAGCCAATAAGATACTTTATCATTTAGTGTGGTACATGAACTTTTGAAAAAAAATCAATTTAATGTTATCTCTCACTGGAAATATGATCCATGTGAAATCATTAAATCAAGGATTATGGCCAATAAGAATGCTGCAATTAGAATTCAACATCAAAGTAAACCCTTGCATGAAAACTTGAGAAATAAGGATTCTTGGGATGAGGTCAAAATAGTGATGGAGAAAGTTGTTCCTAAGAAATGTATTTATTTTGAAAAATTGTTAGCAAAAATTATGGAATTGCATCAACAGAGGAAAATAAGCAAATCAAGAGGTACACCAATTTTTATGAGAAAGTGATCTACCATCTACTAAAGTAAAAATACCAAATTCTCTTAAAACAACTTGTAAAGAAAAAATTGGACACAATAAAAAAATATTTCCTTTTGGTCTATGAGGAAGGATCTAGGTGAACCAAAAACTAGTGCAACATTTCAAGAGATCAAAGAAGATTATGAGTTTAGCAATTTGTGGAATAAAGAGCATCCCTCTAAATTTTAAGAAACAGATGATGATAGGGAAGAACAGTGTACAATATGCAAGAAAATTCAAATCTGGTTTAAATGAGAACACAAAATAAACATATACTTCAGGAGCAACCATAGCCCCCCAAAATGGGTTATGAACGTGGTGGTTTGGGGTCCAAAGGACAAGGCATTTGGATGGAAATAGAGGTAGGCCATAAAAAACCTAGTGATTTGCAAGGCCTCATAGCTAATAAAGTATCCCAAGGGCATACAAGGATAGTTGAAACAATTCATTTTGTTATAGCTTCAATTCATAATCCTCATGGTCAAATACAATCACAACCAGGACATGCTCATGGTGGAGAATATAGTGTAATGGACACTTCCACTGGTAGCGATGGTATGGATAGTAGTACTAATAGTGGCCAACATGTGCCACAACAAAAAATTACACACAAGAGGCCAACAATACAAGATACTACATAGACACCTAGTGATCAAGGAATTTTGAAGAAGCAAAGGATTATGACAGGTCCAATTCCAACTACTAGTACTAGTACCACTACCTTAATTTCCATCCCAAAGGAGTAATTTCTAGGAACTCCTCTAGTTAGTGTGACTGCAACAACAATGGCTAATTCTCAACCTCGGGCTTAGTCTCAGATAATTGAAGATGTTCTCATCACTCCAAGTACTCCTCCATTCAAGCATTCCATTTTTTCTACAGCCCCATGTTTTGATTACAATGATGAGTTTAAAAAGAAATAAAAAATGTATAAAAAATAAAGGAAGCAACTGATAGAGAGTACATCTATTGTAACTTCAAAGCTCGCAACAACAAGGGTATTACCCACATTTGATGCAAATACAAAAACCATGGAGTACATGTTTTTTGTTCCCATAGTTCAAAATAAACCAGAGAATTGGATGGATCACTCTGAATTTCAGGTGAGCAATTTCCAATTGATTTTTTTTTATACAAAAATTATGACAATTAATGTATCAAAAAGAACAATGAACTAGTGTACACATCATTGCTAAAGAAAGAGAGAGAAAAAAAGGTTAAAGATTCAAATAGAAAACTTATAGGAAGATCTAGAAAATGAGAAAACAAAGAGTCCTAAAAGCAGTAGATAACAAGAGCAATGAATTAGAAAAAATATTAAAAAATTGCCTCTTCATCTACAAGAAAAGAGGATAAACAAACAAAGGTGGAATTGAATGAACTAAAGAAAAGGTTAGATGAGAGAAAAACTAAATATGATGATGAAAATCCACTTTAAAAAAATTAAAATAAAATCTAGCAAAAGAAAAATATTGGGAACAAAAATTGGAGGAAGAGAGAAAAATAATGAAAGATTGGCAGCAAAGCTGAGGGAAGCAAAAATGAAATAGACTCTTGTCAAAATAACTTAACTACATTTTGTAGAGAAACAATGAAGCATATGAAACAAAATATCTAGGAGGAAATAGTGTAGAGGATTGATCATTTGTGTGAATTGTTTCAATTGATTGATGATCTGATAGTACATAATAGGAAGCTCAAGAAATATGTAACAGACAAAAAAGATGTGATTTCAATAGAGAAAATTGCAAATCAAATTTTAAAAATAGTCTACAAATCCAGTGATAATGAATTGAAATCAAAAGGAATTCATGACTAGATTGATGCTTCAATGAAGGTGTCATCTATAATTCACAAGTGTTTAAGAATATGTGAAACAGAGGAATTTCTAGATCAAGCTACAAAAAAGATGAAGCTGGATAAAAAGGTAAGGAACTTGATAGAGCTTGGTTTGCCAAAGGATTTTGACACAATTGAGAAATTCATTGGAAAGGATGATTTCATAAAGAAGATGGAGGATACAAGGAAGATTGATTTGGATTCCATCAAACCACTAATAAACTTGAATGCAAATTTGATTGAAACATTCAAGTCAAGTTCTAATTTCAATCATGAATTGTTAACAAATTTTCAAGTCATACACTATTAGTTACAACAAATGACACTTCCATCAGTTACTAATAGTGGAGTATGCTATAAAAGCTGATACAATGACTTGATAATGTGATTTTCCAACTCAACTCTATGTAGAGTTATCTTTGAGCAAGATTTTTCATTGCCTCTATGTATTCCTTTATTTGAAAATTAATAAAAAAACTCAAATCCAGTAATGTGTTCTTGATTATTTATATTATTTATTTACTCAATTATAGAAAAAACTCTATTTTCTACTACTAGATACACATTTGGCATTAAACGACTGCTAATGTTGTATATACTTCTATTGTTAATATGCTATTAAGCATTGAGTTGAATTATGAATCACTAAGTACATGTAAAACGTATCAATATGACACAATTAAAATATGAAATTATTAGTAATATGTTAATTTATTCAATCTGATTCATAATTTCATGGAATACAATATAAAATATCATCAACTATAGTTTGGAATATAAAATGTAGCATAAAATTTAAATACTTAAAAACTGTTAAATCCCTAGACAACAATTAAAATTTAGAATCTAGATTCTATTGGAAATTTGGAACAATGGAAAATAGTAGTGTGTTAATTTATTTAATTTGACTCATAAATTCATGGAATGCAATATAAAATATCGTCAATGATAGTTTGGAATATGATTCATGGAATGCAGTATAAATATCTAAAAACTATTAAATCCCTTCTATTTTCTAATTCACCTCTTGGTCCTCACTCTGACAATGAGATTGTGAGCCATCTTGACTTTGAGTCTTGTCTTCGTTTTCTTCACCTGCATATGCCCGCTTAACTACATCTCAAGTTCAACATTAATTATGTCACTATCATTTTTGTCGCTGCCACTAACATTTGAAGTGTTGCACAACCCTCTTCTTTCACATTTGGACTTCTAGATTGTGAGTACCCTTCAAAAGGAAAAATTTGGACATTGTACCTAGTTGTACATACATCCCCAAGCAATTTTCCAAATTCTTCTCTAGTTTTTTTCTTATCTTTAATTTCAAAAACCCCAATGTACTAAAAATTATCTCATCCTCCATTGACCCCAATATCATTGTTTGAAATAAATCAATAAGTTTGAAATATTTCGATAATCAATCACATAATATTTCACCCTGACCAAAGGTTTCCCAAACTATTGGTAGTGATCTCGCTTGCATGGGATTCTCCATGGAGTGAAACCGGTCAATCATACTTATTGCAAAATGGGGAGCTTGTTCTATAAGCTTAGTTTCATTTATAATTCCTTCTATTTTATATCTATTCTATTCTGAACATTTTGAAAAGTGTTTGGCTAAGGTAATTACTTCTTAATAAAAATACTTTGGGTTGCGACGATTGCTTGGGACCCAAAATTGAGGATACATAATAAACATGGCTTCAAGTATTTAATCTTGAGGGAATCATTCATAAATATCTAAGGAAAAATATTCTGCAATAAATTTTTGTAACATATGGAAAAGGGAACCCTAAGTTTAGGGTATAAACCTAGGCTTTCTTTTTGATCCTTTTCTAAAGGTACATTAGGATGAAAATCAACAAGGTGTTTAGATTGAACTTCAACCATGAAGGTGAGTCAATTAGACCTAGATTTGATCCTTTTGAGCCTTAAAAATTGACTAGAATTGATCTACTATGATTAACCTAATTAGACTATATGACCTAATATGAAAAATACAAGATCATGATAATGCATAGACTGAAATAGTAGTTTGTAGGTAGATCTAGGAAGTGCAGAGAGCTATGTACCTATCATCAAAAGTTGAGTCTAATCACTATAGAAAGGCAGGGTCACCCAAGGGTGAATGGGTCCCGTGTTAGCTCAAAATGCAAGTAAAATACCCAAGAGGTTGTTAACTTTGATACGCTTCAAGGTAATGTATAAGGCCAAATGGTTTAGACCTTCTTCTCTTCAGGTGTTGCTAGACCTAGGCGGGTGTACCTATATGAATGAAGCAGACTTAAAGTTGTATGACTTGACTGAATTGATGGATCTATTACGATGGCACAAAGTGTAATAGATGAAATTTTACTGAATATTCCTATTCCTAATGCTAAACTTGAAATGTGAATGTTTTAATAAGATTTTATAAAATTCTAAAATGTGAATGGTATGACCAATGCCTACTTTTGTTGGGCTAATGGAGTCAAGATTTGCATGATAGGTGACTTACTTAATGGTTATAATTCAAATTGTTTGGCACTTGTAACTGTTTATAGCTTGTGTAAACATGCAAGAGTATAATTATCAAATTCTTCTTAATGATCCAAATGTCATTTTCCAAATTACTGTGATTAATCAAAAGGATTTAATCATGTCTTGCAGGAACCAGTTAATTGAACCACACAAGAGCAACAAGTGTGGTTTGATAAATTGAAAAAATATCCTTGATATTTCAATTTAAATAATCAAGAAATGACAACCTTGGAGACAACCAGATAATGCTTTCAATAAATTTGACAAACAATTGACACCATAATTCAATCAATTACAACATGTTCTGGGCATCAATTCTATACAACTACCTAACCTACTTATTTCTCCCAAAAATCTAATCTCATTCCTACATATATATACATTTTAGGGTTACAACCCTTCATATCCATACAATGCAACTTTCAGTTTATTCATGAATAAAATATTTAATTAATTGCCTCCCAAACAATATTTTAACCTTTAATCTTCATTTGTGCATCTCATGAAAATCAACTCCAATAATTATCCTTTACTGACAACTTTTGTATTTCCACCAAAAAAAAAAAAAATACCAGATCTCCTAGCTTCTTCAGTGAAAAATATTCCAATTTATTTTGCTTGATTGAAATATTTCACCCGATTTAAATCATTCCTTTAGATAAAACAATTATATATCCTATTGATGAAAATATCTCAACTCCCCATGCAAATATTTCATAAATTTTACCCTTTGTTCATTTGTGGGTAAAAATGATTATTTCACCTTATAACTCCCTTGCGGAAAATTATTCACTTGAAAATAATTTACCCTCATAAAAATCCTTTGTCCTTATTACTCCCATATTTAAATTCTTCGTGCAACATTTTATAAATTTTACCTTGTTCATTTTAGATAAAATGATTATTTCCACCTTATAACCCTTTGTGAAAGTTAATTCACACTTGAAAGAATTTACCTTATAAAAAACTTTGTCCACCTTATTACTCCCATATTTAAATTACTTCTTTCGTGCTTTACACTTTGTAAAAGATTACACTCTTTAAAATATTATTTCATGTTCCGCTTCTTGATCAATATGTGAAATAATTATTATTTGATAACTTCTCTCACAGAAACACTACCTTTCACACCAGTTTATTCATTTAAATAAATCTTTCTTTAATACTTTTCATTCATACATGAACTGCAATCGGGGTGACCTGATGTAACTTAGAAATTTTCCTCGAGTATCTTCTCTTGTCGATGAATCGTCGGTTAGGTTTGCTACTGCTGTTTGGAGGAGGCAAGTGAAAGCTCAGTTACTTGACAACCTTCCTTTACAAGTAATACTATTTCTAAAAATCAAAACTTCTCAATTATATGTATTCATTCATATTATGATTATTCTGACATTTGAATAGCAATGTTTCCGTGTGCCACCGTATTAAGACATCCTTCATAATCTCAAGTGCATTCAGCATGTTCCTCAAAGAATTGTTCTAAAGCTCTCTCTTAATCTACCAAAACATCTTGACATTCTCCTTCGATGACTGAAAAAATAGACAGCCTTCTCCACGGGTAAAAGGTTTTCACTACTTGCTCACTTCCTTCATCAATAGAATGCCCTTTTTGGTGATATCAGCCATAAGACATAATCTTGTTTTGACATTTCATCTATGATAATCACCTTCAAAATTGACTTAGAATTTGTTGCCTTGGTTATTCAAAGCATTTCATGCATCAAAAGTTTGCATGTAAGATGTTTGAAAAAGAAGTTTCCTGCTACAACTTTTTATATCTGTGTGAAAATTTCCTTTGCAATATCAAATTGAATCATCCATTATACTTGTAGTTGTCCTGCAAATTTCAGGCTCTTTGCCATGTTCTAAAATGACACACTATTTATCTTACAACCATCATCTACCATCTACCAAGGTTGTGCAATGACCAACAAGAAATAAATACAAGTATTTGATATGCACAGATCTTTTTTGTCACTTCCTCTCAAAAGGAAAGCACGCCATTTCAAATTCAATTAGATTTTACCTCTTCCAGCCAGCACACAGTTCTCTATCCTTCTCAAGGCACACCATAACGTACTTTTCATCCTTCTTTCCTCCAATGGTGTCATACATATTAGAATCATATTTCCTAAGCATCATTGTTCATAGTTGCAAGAAGAGCATAGACAGGGTAATCTTTTATAAAAAGGAAATGTAGAGGAGTGTCCTATAAAATGATCTCATATGTATTGTGAGATTCTTTAAATGGAATTTTCCTATTTTGAAGAAAACTCAAAACATCAGAGGTTCCCTTCATTATGAGTGATAATGATTCCACATTTGATGGTTTGTATTCCTCAATTCCCCTAGGAGCTGCACATTTTTTTTTATCCCTTTGTAATTAGACCTGTTTCCAATTTGTTGATGCCATCCAAATGAGTCACCTATGTTAAATACTTCTTTAAAGCCTCTTTTCTGAGATTGCTCTAAACACAACCTTAATTGATCAAATTTTATGATGCTTTACCTCTAAATTGAAGTGGGTATTTGTCAAAAATCTGCCTTCTGACATTTTGCAATGTGGTAAAAATAGATCAAGTAGCCTCCAAAATTGCCTCATGAAACTGGTCAAATGATTTCAAAAATCCATGATATTGCACCAAAGTGTTGAGTTATGATAGGAGAGTATGTTTGTGAAGTTATTTGGCATGAAGTTATTGGGATTGAAAGTTGTTCACAATCGAAGATACTCACTCAGCCATTTTTAAAAACTGTTCAAATTCGAAGATACTCACTCAGCCATTTTTAAAAACTGTTCAAATTGAATTAAAACTTGCCAATCTACCTCTTTGAAAAAATATCAGATCAGATTCACGAGAACGCCTTCATAGAGATTAGTTTATTTAGGTTCCATCAAGCATATACAAAAGGGTTTTTCATAAATCCTCTTCCTCCGAAGAATAAAAAAAATCAAACTTGATCACTTCGCAACTGTTCTGGCAATGCAGTCATAAAACTGTGCAAAATTAGTTTGGAATTGATTTTGCAAAAATACTAAATGATGTCCGAATGCCTTGAAAATTGGCATAGAGGTAGAATTTGGTGTAGAGAATCAAAGGCTCCAATATTTTTGTGATTATCATTATCCATTTGCTTAATATTTACCCTCAAATTTGACCATTTTAACAAATTTCACTGTGCTGACAATAGATTTTCTAAAAACCCTTCAACTTGTCGCTTTGCAACATTGTCAAAATAGATTGAATGAAGCTGAAAATTGGCCTACATACTCATATGTGGTAGATAAACACACTTGCAAAATGGTTTTGCATGAAAATGAACTAATTTCATTTTGTGATTTTCCAAAGTGAGTCATTTAAGCAAATTTTTTAACTGTATACATGAGTGTTAAAAATCAATTTTTGAATATAGAGAACCTAAAATTTGCATGAAATTTTTTTAGGCTCCAACTTTATCTTGTAAGACACTTCTACTCAATTTTTGGGGTCCTCTAATGATATATTTGAGACTTTTGTTTCCACTTGCAAAGTTTTCAGAACACTATCAGATAATTCTATAGGTGAGTTTTCGTTTGTTGACAAGATGTAGGGATTCAATTGCAACATGGAAAATTTGTCTTCAAGATTCCCTCAATCCTCTTCAAACCTAAAACCTACACATTCAAAGAGAGGGAAATGTTGAGCCATTTAGGGTCTTGCCTCAGTCGAACCCCATGTAGGTGTTTCTACTTCTACAATAGCAATGTCAATGATAAATGATAATGGATAAGAAGGAATGATGAAATCACAAATTGCTACAACTCGCTACCCTTTAATGGATTCCTTAAAGGAGTGAAGTCATGCACATCACCTCAAGGTCTTGGATCTTGCTTGCTGAATTTTCTCGAATACTTTGGAGACCTACAAAAGGGGTTAGCCTTCAGAAAACAATGATGACATGAACATATAAACTCACGTAGGATTTGACATGACACTTGGATCTTGAATTGTGTAATCATTATCTAAATTTTCCTCTTGAATTACTCTTGACAATAATGCTTTCTCAAAAAATCTCCTTCTTTCTTTCTTCTAGTTTCAAATGGTGAAAAGACTAGGTATTTATAGGAATTTATTCAATTTCCTAAAAGTTAGTTCTTGATAGTTGACCTTTGCAAGTGGGGTTTTGAATGTTAAAATGGCCACTCTGACATGTCCAAAATTGGATCCTAGTAGAATAGGACTTATTTTCCCTAAGGTGAATGGGTATTGACCCATTTTTCAAGGACATTAAGTGTCGGGGGAAAAATATCAATTGGATGCATTTGTTCAATACTTGCAATCTATTGAAAAATGGTAAAAATGGGCCTTGAAATGCATAATTTAGGAATTTAGGAGAGTAATTAGGTCCAATAATATAGGGGGAAAAAAATATAGTGTGAAAATTGTCAAGGGTGATAATTTATGACACTACATTTAGCCCCCACATTAGTGAGAGTATGAACTTACGCTTAGAGTCACACTATTAACTAGTAGAAAATATATATCAAGAGGGTTATGATTGTCCAAATGTTGAAGAGATAGGATGAATAAGAATCAAGGGGGGTGCACAAGCCCCCAAGATACAAGATCTCATGGTAAACCAACATAAGTACAAAGTAACACACACATGTACGAAATGCAACAAGACAACATACACAAACATACATGTCCAAAAATACGAAGCATACACGATGAGAACACATGACATGATGGAACAGGAAGATGATGACGAAATGAAACCAAACCCAATGTAGAAATGATGTAAAAATGAAGAAGACAAACAAAAGAAACATTAAAAAGCACAAGGTTAGTACTAAAATATTCGAGTTGATAATATAGAGAAACCTTAATCTTAAATTGTCTCAAATACCAAATGTCATCCATCAAATAAATGTTAGCTCCCGTGAGGAATAACAAGTTGTGTTATGTCACATCATTCATGAAACACATGGCTCCACTATCAACCAAGTTGTGTTATGCTAGTTGGACATATTAAAAA
>VDFB02299215.1:0-62500 GCA_007258455.2 Sequoia sempervirens | reverse complement strand
ACCAACTGCAAGTGAGCCATATTATCCCTTAGGAGATTAGAGGAGGGGTCCAATAGAGCAATACCACCTCATTTCTTCTCAAGGGAGGAAATCACATTAAAGTCACCTACCATAATCCAGGGAAGAAAGGATCCAAAGATCACAAATAACTAACATGAGACCACAAAAACACCTTACCAGAGATGTTCAAAGGAGCATAGATGTTAGAGAAGAGAATTTTCTTCCCCAACTCCAATCTAGATGCCACAAGAGAGATAGAATGTGTACTAGAGGACCACCAAATGGGGGTAACCCATCGAGGATCCCATAAGCACGCAAGACCACCAGAGCTACCCTATGCACCCACACATTGGCATAGCCCTCTATTCCAAATCCTAGAAGCACACTGCATCATACCATCAACCGACAACTTGGTTTCCTGGAGGAAGACCAAATTCGGAGAATGAACATGTACCAAATCATGAAGAGCCTTTTGTCTAGGGATGGTATTCATACCCCTTACATTCCAAGATAACACAATCATCACAAAGGATGGGAGAAATGAGAATCTAATATCCTCATCGAACCGGCCTCAACTAGTATCCCACCAACCAACTTTACCTTTTCCTGATCCTTCTTTCTGCCTACCTTTTGAGGCTTATCCAAAACACCCCTTTTTAGGGGTTTTTATTGCAAACCCAAGATGGGAGAAGAAAAGGAGGATTTATTTTTACCAGATTCATCTAAACCTAACCCACTTGTAAGACCATTACTCGAAGCCTCCTTCAACACCCCAGAATCCCCAGGCACAACAATAGGGGAGAGGGCTTTGGAATCCAACAATGCCCCAAAATCTACCATTGGAACCAAAACTGAGGTATCATTTGGTTGAGAAGCAGTATGGTGCTCAACAATGGGGGCAACCTCAACTTACATATTGAAGAGGACCCCCTCCTCATGAACTAACTCATCCAGAGCATCAAACCTATCAAATGTCTCCTCTTCCTACCTATCTATGAGATTCCTCTTCTGACCTCAACTTTTATTATGCGACTTAACTGGCACAAACCCATCTTTTTCCATCACAACTCCTTGCATGGGTGCCTTACCCTTGTCAGCCACAAAAGAAGAATGGGGAGGAGCAACACTAGAACCAAAAGAATTTGCATCTTTGGGGCACTTTCTTTGAAGGTGACCATATTCATGGAATAAATGACACCAAAATGGAAACATCTCATAATCCAACTGCTGAGTCCAAGAAGTTGTCCTTATGGTTATGTCAACCGAATTTGATAGTGGATTATTCAAATCCATCTCCACGCACACATAGACATAGGAAAGAACCTGTTTGGTCAGGGTATGCTATGAAGGTTTGATAGGCTTGCTAATCACAAGTGCTATCATATGCAAAATATCACTTTGCCAACATTCCAGTGGCAGACAAGGAAGACGAACCCAAACACGAACCCTAGATGGAAGCTCCTCTACAAAATTGAAACCCATATGCCAAGGTTTGATAAAGAGGCCCACTTGATTGTAGAAATAAGGTTTGCCTTCAAATGCCCGATTCCTACCCGTAATGCATGAAAAATCCACCATAAAAAAGTTAATGGCAACTACAATATGTTAAAGTCCCCCTCTGGGTTCTAGGTCTTGTGAATCCATGAGTCCAAAAATGGACATGAAATCTGCATCCCCATGAATTTGCAGATTAAGACATGATTATAATAATAATTTGCATCATCAACAACATATTTTGGTTGTATTACCAACATCGAACGATCTTGCAATCTCTCTAAACACCCATTAATTTTCTTTAGGCGAAGACCACCATTTCTAGAAAAACCCTGTTCATTGTTTTCCAAAATGAAGGAGGATGGATCTCGTCTTGGTGAAGAAGAGCCTAGATTATGTAGGATATAGAGCTCATGCATCACCATCCATACAAAATAAAAGCCCTACAGCCAACCACAAAGGCCAACGCACTAAACCAAAGCCCACACAACACCCACAATAAAAGAGGCTCGACCACAAGCCACACAACACATAAAAGACATTGCTTGTCCCTCCCACTGTAGCTACCAAGCCCAAATCCAAGCAAAAAGTAGGAATGAAATAGTTGATGGAGACAAAGAAGAACAAAAACCAAGGCTCCAATGAAAATGACCCCCCTGCACGCATGAACCACCCCCAAACAAAAATAAACCCCAAAACGTTGATTTGCACAAGCCAAACACATGCAATGAAGAGACGCAGGCATGCATCCACGACCTCATAGGCCGCGGCATGCCCTTCCCACGCTCAAACTCCCGCACACGCCCAACATCTTTTTTCGCATGAGTAATTAATTAATAATTAAATAATTAATCATCAATTTCATGTGCAAAAGGGGAAATAGATAAAATAATCAATTTTATTTATTTTAGAAGATAATAATGTTGAGAGGAATAGTTAATACTAATTAAATAATAATTAATAATTATTAAATTAATGTGATTTAGGAAAAGATAAATGATTAAATTAATTAAATAATTGTAAATTATTTAATCAATTCACAAGAGGGGGGTAAATTAATAAATTAATTGATTAACTAAAATTATTTATTTAATAGAGGAAAAATGGTGAAATAGGTAGTTTAATTAAATTATTCAAAATTATTCAATTAAAGTGGGAATGAAGGAAATTTTAGAATTATACATTTGATTATTTGAAATGAAGGGGAAATAATAATTAATTTAATTGAATAATGAAACTATTTAATTAAATGCAAAATAAGATAATTTAATTAGATGTGATCACATAAAATGATATGTTTTGGAAGAAATGTGTTAGTCAATTTTAAGTGTTTACAAAAACAACATAATTAACAACTCAATTAAATGTTTAGTAGATAATAATATGATCTCTATTAATTATTAATCATTAAAACGTTACAATCTACTACAATGTACTTCCAACATGCTAAGCCTCAACCATTTGATTACAATTGTGAAAATTATACAATTAAAAAAATATTACAATACAAAGGCAATGCTAAAATGTAAAACATAACTATCTTTTCTTTATCACCTTAATGGGATTACAGTGATTATGAACAATATTTACACAATAGGTCTTAGCCTTATGAATGATTGTAATTGGCCATGAGGTGGTGCACATCTCAATGCCTTATAAAATGTGTAGTCAACTAAATGCGTCGATGTAATTCACATCATAAGCTCTCCCAAGTCAAATGTACTTTGTAATTTGTTCCTTTGTTACCACAACCTTTAAAAATTTGTCAAAAGCTTTGAAAAGTCACACTAAGTGTTAGCCTATTATGCATGATAGTAGGTGTAGAGGAGGGGATTTTCTATTCTCAATATGATGAGGTCTCAAGGAGAAAATAGCCCTCGACTACCTCAAAAGATCCAACTTAGATGACAAGATAAAATGATGAAGAGTGTATGTTTATGTTTTATGCAAAATTAAGAGCTGAGAGTTCTATAAACTTAAAGAGCATGTCATAAAGGTCTTCTAAGAAAACTAAAAAGCTCTCAAACAAGGACAATAGTGTAGTGCATGGATGTCCCCATGTTGCACTAACATCTCATATAGACCAAAAATGAAGAATGTCTCAAAAAAAGCAAAGTGGCTATTAACAGTTTTGATAACTGAAAAACTCTTAAAATGCGGGAAAACAACAAAGAATGGCAAAAACAAAAGTAACTCAAAATAAATGAAAGATGGATGATAAAGCAAGAGGGAAGGAAAAAATACTCACAAAGAACCAGGAGATGAAGCCTCCCCCAAAGATATCTCTTCAGTACCTACACACATAAGACCAAGGAAAAATATTGGGGTTGTTTAGGGATTTGCCTTAGTCAAATCCTCACTTTGGTGTTTCCACCTCCATGAATAGCCAAACATGGTAGAGAAAATAAATTAGATGTGATAGAAGAACAAATAAGCACACTAGAACAATATGATAACCAGATTAAAAGACAATGCAATGAAGAAATCACAGTTACCCTCCTTTAGCAAGATGAGAATGTTGAAAGGGAGAGGTTGAGATCTCCAAGCTTGAGAGAGATATGTTGATAATCCCAAAGCTCCAATGAAGTATGGCTATGAGAGAAAGAAAATGCAATGAAGATGGTGCGATGGAGGTGAAGAAGTTGTTGTGATGAAGAAAGAGCAAGAAAGAATGAAAATCCTGTGAATTATTTTTTATGTGTTGAGAGAGAGTGAAAATGAAGTGTTTTAGGGAGGTTTATGCATGCAAGAGTCATCCCAACATGTTTTCAAGCTAGTAAAGGTGTTACATTTCCTAGTAAGCAAAAAATGTAATATCTCAATGACCACTACAATTGGGAATCTATTCGAAATGTTTGCGAGGCAAGTAGATGTCTATGTGGCGCGCGTTCATTCGAAACATAAATCCGCCTTGGCAACAAGAAAAAAATGGGTTAAGAATTAAATTAAAGTTGGATGAAAGGGAAATTACATTATTGACTTTAATTTATCTAAAGGGGAGGCTCACGGGATGAAATTGTATAGGATGCAATTTACAACATTACAATAGGTTAGAGATTGAACAAGACCTTAGTGATGATCAAAATATTCTAGAAAATGAATGTAACACTTTAGGATTAATCTAGAATGTGTGTTCCCAACTATGAGATAAAATGTGCAAGCATAATGAAATATTATAGAGTTTGCAGTGATTGGTTATGACTTAAATGCAAATAAAAGTATGTAAATAGATAAATAAAGTAAAAGAAAATAATTTTGGTTGATGCAATTTTTTTTTGATACCTTGGGATAGTCTCGCATTAATGGTATGCTCACTTCTATTATTTGTGATCATGAACTTACCTTCATCGGTAACTTCTAAGATAAAAAATATTTAAGCTAGAGGGAACACAACTAAAATTGACCTTCACATATCACTCATAAACTGATGTTAGAAAGAGATAGTAAATAAATTCTTGCAGACTTATTCATGTTGCTTTGCTTTAGTTTAATAAATACACTAGGTTTTTTGTGGTACCTCTTCTTGAACATTGGTACACCACCTCTTATCATTCTTCGAGAAATATGGTGCAATATGAAAGTATGTATAACCAAACTCCACCAACTCACACTTCTTACCTTTCAAATAGTTCCAAGGCACAAGTTATCAATTCAAATATCAACCATTGATAATATCTCATCACACTCTCAAAGAAAACTTAGCCCTAGCTCATAATATTATTAAGCAATAGGTAGATCAACATAATTCTAATTGTGCACATTTTCCAAAGGTGACCTAGTCTTTCTATACCTTCAACCATACAAGAAAACCTCCTTAAATTTTACACACAAATAAAAGTTAATGCAAAAAATTTATGGACCTTTTTTAATATAAAATGGGCTGGTGAATTTGTTTACAAGTTGGATCTCCCTCCATCCTCCAAAACATATCATATTTTCCATCTCTCCTATTTGAAGATGTTCCTTGGACAACATGTTCACTTCTATTTGGCACTTCTCAAGTTAGATGATGAAGGTTCCATCCTCCTCAATCTTGAAACTATTTTAGTCCAAAGTTCATGCATCATATACATTTAGGTCCATTGGTGAGAGTTGAAAGTAGAAAACACAATTTGAGAACCTCTCCAACAACTATGATAGTAGTTTCCATAATTCAACCCTTATAGACAAGGTTTTATAAAGGGTGAGAACATGTTAGGACCTTTATGTCCTAACCTATTTTTATTATGAGCATTTTCATGATTATAGTTTAGTTATTTAATTAATATTACATTAGGAAGATTTATCTTGGACATGCATCATATGAAGTTGTACTACTATAACGAGTTTATAATAAGTGTATATATTTATCCCATATTGGTTGTACCTCACAAGTCACTTTATGTGATGCATATTTATATTGATGTTGTAAAAGAAGAATGTAATCTTCAAATAATGTTTTGTATTAGAGATTTTCTCTTGAGGAGGTTGCCCACTTAAAAATTATAATACTTATTTCAAATTCATGTATACAAGCATATTTATAGCTATCATCCAAGTACTATGTTCTTTTTGGCATGGTATTTCTTCCATTTGATAATATTTTACAAGAAGGCACCTATTAATTTTTCCATTTGTTTAATCCTTGCTTGTTATGCTTCCTCTTCTCTTATTCTCATTTCACCTTCTACACTATGCTTCATGATTTTATGTGTTATATATTCTCATTTTAGGGGGCATTGATTTCATATTCTTTATCTCCTTCTACTTTCAAGGTAACATACTTTCATGATCATCATTATGATTCATATGCTTCTCATGTGATATCATGGTTACATGCTTACATTCCCACATATTTTTGCTCTTATGAACTTATTTCTCGATGATTACATGTTAATTTCATGCTTACACCACTCTTATCTTATGATTTTCACATGTTCACTTATGCTTATCAAGTCTATATCACATGTTCTTATTAAATTATGTTTATCTTTATCATGTTTATATCTAATGCTTACAAATGTTTTTATTTGTGGTTATCATGATGACATCTAAAATTTATTTAGAACTACATGGTTCTTATCTAGTGATCACTACTAGCTTATAGCCCTAATTTGGGGGTAATAATGGGGGAATCATTCTTTAAAATGTATGTGATTCATGTTTATCACATGATGTTATGTAGACACTTGTTCATGATTCTCGTTATTTGCACAGTATATTCTTTTTATTTACATCCCTCCCTTGCAATCTTGACTAGAGGAGGCATACTATATCATTGACATCCTTTCAAGTCTATCGTTAGTGTGGCTCAATCGACATGCCACATTTTTTTTTTTTATTATATTGGGAGCATGGTTATAGTGGTCCATTAAAGGATCTTACACCACCTCATGTATTGGGTAGAGTGTTTGGCTTCATGCCACCCTTTACATTGAATTTTAACACATGCTTTGAGATTTTTGATATTGTTAAGCATTTATATTAGTGCAACTATATTTCAAATTCCAGACAAATTCTACTCATTAGATTCCTTTTGCTTTTGCATGTTGCAAGATGGAGTGCTTATTGCAAGAAGAATGCACTAAGATATATCCTCATCCATATCCTTTTAAATGTATTTTTTATTTTTTTTCATGTTAAATATTGGTTTTACATTGATATGCATCTTCTTTGTAGTTCATATACAAGACAAAGAGGGGGGAAAATAAAAATGGTGAGAATTGCATACCCTACACTTTTCTCCATAGTTTTAGACTCATTTTGAGTGGGATAGTCTCTGTACATTAACTAGTGTACACATAGTGTATTACCACACTAACAATTGGAACATTCATTGGACCTAGCTCAATTTCACTTCCACACATCCCTAACAACTAGTTTATATTTTCTATTTAGCCATTTGCCTACCTAGTTCAAATTTGAAATGTAAAATTGAACCTAGTTTGATTCTACACTGCAAAACTAAATCAAGTTTAATTTTGTGGCACAAAATCAACCCATACATTTTTAATTTTTATTATTTTAAATTACATCTATATTATTCCCTTCCAACTAGTTATTTCATGCCAACTTGAAGCATGAAATATTTCAAATTATATTATAGGGTGTTCTATAAAAGGATAAACCTTCATTCATTTTTACAAATCTAGAAAAAAGATTGGTACAAGAGCTTCATGTGGGTTGAAGGAACAACTAAGAACAATGGAGATCAAACAAGAAATCAAAATCTTTATTCACAAAGAATGGAAGAATTAAAAATATGCCACTAATATGTGAAACCCAATCACATTATGTTACTCACCCCTTAGAGAAATATGTGTAGAGACTCTATGCACTTATAATTGCATTAATTTAAGCTCTATATAAAACCTAATATGTTCATTGAGGGTCCAACTCTTTAAATGACCAGGACATCTCCTTATATAGAACATTCAATTTATACTACCATGGAGGATCAAAGTAGGCCATTGCCATAAATGTGTGCTTAGGAGGAAATTTGATCTACACATTATTGTTTAAACAACAAGAATAATTGATCATTCCCCAATAAATTCAAAGTTGACACACTTTGACCTTCCAAGACTAACAAGCCATTAGAAAATCCAATCATTGTCATTTGGAAAAAGAGTTATGATGAAGTGACCAACTTGTTGAAAACTGACATGGATTGATCTCTCCAAGGTGTGTGTTAGAAACGAGTTGTGCAAGGTAACAATGAAAGGGTGCAAAGTTTTATGTGAGTGGAGGTAAGTAGAAGAAAAGGAAGCTGCACTAATGAGCATAGAGTGCATGAGACACCACAACCACCCAACACACCAATGACACAGACAAACATTAATCTTGTTTACAAACAAATTATCACAACACAAGGGCATGCACAAGATAAGCTTGTATGTGAAGAACTAAAAATATATTTCTAAGGTGATGTAAGATTGTGCTAACCTAGAATGCTTCAACATAAAAGATCCATCTAGCTCTCACTTTTTGTTTGCATCATCATTCAAGGAGCACATTTGAACATTTATCACTACATCAACATTTGCATCTTAATGACAAATGTATATTGCATTTTTGCTTTATGTCTTTGATCTTTGTTTATAGGCCATTAAATTGGCTTGCATAGGGGTTTGATAGTAAGCTCCTCAAAGGTGTTTGTAAACATCGTTGTTTCATTAGTGCATATTTAGATATTAGAAGACAAGGTGAGATGGTGTTTATATCACTAATCCCAACAAGTTAATTGCATTCACAAAAGGTCAATGTTGTGGACTATGATTGATTTCACACTGCACAATTGATCCAAATCAAATCCACACCACAATATCACTTTAGATTAGATAAAAGTTCAATTTATTTTTTGTTAGAACATCACAAAATTATATATGATATCAACATATCATTTTGAATTTAAAATTAAATATCTCTAATCCATATTTTTCATCGCAAAAAATTATGATTTATTTTCAATTCACCGTCTCAACTTTCGAATATAAATATTATCTATTCATTTAATTATGTCATAAAAACAACTCATTACCATATTTTGAAATTAGGGGCACTAATAATGTAACTTTTTTAAAAGTTTAGGATTTAAGAGTTAAAAAAACCTAAATCCTACAAAAACTAAAATTGTTAAAAGTAAAACTAAATATTTAAAAAACTTTATTGCACTCCCTGTCCGGCTTGGAACATACTGTCTTTCACACTTGGAAAGAGAAGCTTGGAGTGCTTATTTCCACGTGACCATGGGCAAAGGCATTGCTATTCTGTCCAATGGATAACATAAAATGAAAACATAGTTGGAAGTTGGGACAGGCGGAAGAGAGAAGCGAGGCGATGGAGGTGGTGAACTTTGTGGTGGGTCATACGAAGGAAACGGGGATAAAAATTGTAAATGGAGTGTCTGAGGGAGTGGGAGGGATGTTTGCAGCGTTGAGGCAGGCAGAAACCAACTTAAAATATGACGTGCAAGAGGGAGTTATGCAGGGATTCGGCATTCCCAAGCTCATATCCAGTGTCGCCGCCTTCGCAGTCGTGGTACGCTCTTATATTTCACAACCAAATGAGATCAACATTTTCTTACCCTACTTTTTTCTTTCTTTTGGGGTACCAATTTGAGCATGGTTAGCCTGAAGGGGAGGGTTAGTTATCAGAAAAATTCCAGGTTATGAAGAAATTTGGTTTGCATTTGATTCTTCTGGCATACCAATTTGAGCATGCTTAGCGTGAGAGTTAGTCATTAGTATATTTCAGGCAACGAAGAAACTTGGCGTGCATTTGATTTGCAAGTGGAGTTTTTGATTTTTGGCTGCGATACATGGTGAGTAACCGGTTCTAGGCTCTGATTTGGTAAAGGCTAAGCAGCCAGCACACTGTTGGTTATATGGGACATCCAAAGCCCCCAAATAACAAACAACACGCGGGCTGTTTGTTTTTGGATCTTTAGCTCTGTCTTGGGGTCAAGTTGTGTTGTGTGATATGCTCTGCCTTCTCGGTTGGGCATGCATGGCTGCCCCTCTTTAACATGCCCTCCACTTTCTGCTTCTGGTATATCTTTTAACAGCAAGCATCAAACAAGAACTTGCACACTGTCCTCCAATCAACCAGACACATTTGCAGTGGCTGACAGAATCACATTTCATTCATATTTCTCGATTAAAAGCTAAAACTAAATAATCCTGCCCTTTGCTTCTTTGTATATGCTCTACATCTGTGATAAAGGTTAGATAAGTCCCTGATGTGTTGTCGCAGTGGCTCCATAACACAGCCTTGTTAACTTTTTTGGTTTGCCAGTACTTTTCCCAGCTCAACAACTTAAGCATTTTAAAGTGCTATTATGTACATCCGTTATACTCTAATGGTATAATATTTGTCTCTTTGATTAAAAAAAAAAGAAGAGCCGTTTTTTTTAGAGTAATTGTTTGCTCGGATCTAAAATTCTCATCCTTGCTATACATCTCCATAGCGAAAGAGCTGCGACAATCGAAAACTTTTAGAGAAGCCCAACTGTTGAAGTTGCTGCTTATGTTAATCGCTGCTTTGATGTTTAACTGCAGCTCACATGTTGCTCCAGCCTATGACATAACTCTATGAGCACACGAGGTTTCTCTTAGTGCATGGGGCTCCTCACCTATAGTTAAGAATAATATAATATTGAAGCTATGCACCCCAATTATGCACAGGGGTTCATCCCACCCGATCTTATTTTCCACTAATGCAAGAGACCCCTTAAAGATTCTGGCACGTACCAAATACATGCAGTTGATATGCATGAACCGGCAAACTTTAAGTGCAAAGGGTAGAATAACATCATACATGGGTAGTCAGTCAAAACAATTTGCACCCAATTTAGGCCAATCATGCACTATGCAAATGAAATCACCACAAAAGGCACCCATGTCAGGGGTCAATCCCCAGCTCAAAGCTATGTTCCCATGTGGCCAGGACAGGGCATTACCTTTCTTGAAACATACAAAAGTAGTTTGCACTTCCTTTCTATTGACATCTGACAGTGCCGGAGCATTTAAACTGGTCATGCATGGAATATAAAACTACCATGGAACAATCTAAAATTCTGTTTGAGATATGGTAATTACTAATATTTGAAGACATTTGTTTAGGTTTGTTAAAAATAATTAACAAGTGAAAAGAAAGATTTACAGGTTCCTTACAAACTTCTATCTCTCAAGCAGGCTGATTGTAGCAGTTAAGTGATACAAGTTTAGGATTTAACACTAATATCAAAATTGACAAGACTATTTCTAAACCTGTACTAGTTTTTTGCAGTGTTGGGTATTCTGTTTTAGAGAGCATTACTTCTTATGTAGACCTGCAGTATATGAAGTCTAATTTTATGTTTAAACAATCTGTTGCTATGCTGGGATATGTATGTGCAGTCTTGTTAACTGCTGATATTCCCTTGTGTTGGCATGTGGAAGAGTCTTCTTTATTGTTAGCTGCATATTTCTGAATGTTCATGCTTCAGTGAGCTTAGAATACCTTCTTTTGCTCTCTAAATGGGCTCTTCGAGCTGTTATGTTTGTTGAGCTAATGACATCACTTCATTTCTTGTCATTTCAGTTCACCTGTACGACCATTTGAAATCCCTCCACATGAAGTGCCTCAATATTGTTATGTCAAGCCCTTCTAAAATTGTCTTTATTACAGACTAAAGTGAATGCTCCATACGTAGTTTATATTATCTTTAATTTTGTCACTCTTTTGGATGTGATTTATGTAATGTCCCCTTTTTATGACGTCCTCTTTCAGTTAGGGTTGTTTTCGATACACTTACTATTTTTAGTAAGTGCTTGTTTTAGCAGGGGGTCTAGTACGGTGCTTCAGTCTTCGGTGAGCCATCTCGAGCATCTTAGTTTCTCTCCAGCTCAAGCTTTAGGGCGCAATTTACTATTTTGAGGACTTTCTAAAAATAGTAAGTCAATTAGGGTTAGCCGAACCTGGTTAGGATGGTCTTAGCAACACATATTCAGTTGATACAAGGTTACCAAGGTTGAATCATTCAAATATTTGAATAATGTTCCGAAAAGGAGCTTTAATAAAGTAACTTTATATTTATTTGTTGAGGGTCATGAAGGGGACCTTTTTGTACCATGGCGCCTAGTACAATGACTTTAAGTCATTTAAATGAGCTTCAAAAATAATTTATAATGCACATAATTGAGGGATGCCTTAGGAGAAAAGAAAATGGAGCTAAATTTAAATAAAGCTAATGTTTGAAAAGAAATAAATTAAATCAAAAGACTATTTATCTCAAGGCGTGGATTTCACTGGAAGATTAGGGATTTTCTCCTTTAATAGATAAAATTGAAGTTCATTTGGATGATGGATGCTTTGGAAATTGTTTTGTTGAGAATTTCTCTTGGAGCTTGGCTTTGAGGAAATCAAGGGTTTGTAGGGACGAAAACTTTGTAGATCACACTCTCTTCGTGTTTGAAAGACAACATCAGGAGGGTTTGCTGGGAGTCTCATTTCAGGGGCTTCGCATTGAGATTAAAATGTTGTATTTTGGTTGAGATTGGAGCTCATAATGAACATATTTTCTGGCAGCGATTTGGTGAAGTTTAAGTAGTTTTATGGTGATGAATTTTCACGTGTTTCTGGGCATTTTCAGTTTGGGCCTGAACTGGTATCTTACTCATATCTCAGAAATGGTGCTAGCTTTTCAAATGAGTATTTAACCTTTGGATCTCTCATTCAAGGGTGCTTCAATCAAGCACAAGAACAAATTTTTTAGTGAAGCCTTTGTTTTTTTAAAGGAGGTCAACCTTCCCAGGTGGTACGACCTCAGGGTGTGGAGTACAGGGTGTTGGTGGATAAGCTATTTGGTGAATCGCCTTTGAAGACTCTCTGCTGGGTGTTGGGATGTCATCAAGCAAGGGCTTGCTGGTTGGTTCTTGGACAGATCGAACCTCTCTCAGGGGCGGCTATTTGGTGGAGAAAAAACTCAGTTTATTGAATGCTGGTTCGTTTTTTTCAGTCACCATCTAAAGCCTGTTTTTTAACTGTTCATGGTGTTGGGGAAAGAGTGGAATAAAGGTGAAAGCTTGATGCTGTACGTGGCCTTGATGAGCTTCAGGTGTGGCTGTTACACCCTTTATACCAGGTCTGAAAATAACAAAATAAACACCATTAATTTCTGTTATCAGTGATTGTAATCTGCTCTATATATGATCAATGAAACTCTGATTTAATGAAGGGATTGATAGTTATTTCCAGCAAGTTGCTTGTTTACTTCATTTGCATTTATTTGTATCATTTGGTATCAATTCATCATGAATGGCATGTGTGAAAGAAACAACAATCAAACCTGAAACAAACTCAGAAAACCTCATACAGCAGTTTGGAAGAATCAAGGAAAAACAAAAAAAACCAAAAAAAAATTGGGGGTTGGCTATTACAATTTAACCCACCACAAGGGGAAGGAGGGGGAGGGTTTGAGGACTTGGGGGAGATTGCCATCCATCAATTACTGGTGGAACACCATAGAAGATGGGAGAGGAATAGGGTCAGGTTATGGACCCTAGTGCAGGCCTAACAACCTATAGCTTGAGATAGGATTAGTGGGTTCGATTTGAATGTTCCCCTATTGGAAGGTTGTCACATTATATGTACATGACAATAGAATGATAAATCAAAAGTAAAAATGGAATTCAATTACATGTGTCTAATATGGGAAAACACAGCAAACTAAAGGATGCTAAAATACTCATATAAACATGAAAAAAACTGCAAACGTTATTTCATGCCAAACAAAGTGTGTAGAAAGAGAAACAAAGTTCAAACTTCAATTATAAGACATAAATAAAAATTCAGAACTTCAATGTTAATTTCTCTTGATTTCTCATTAAGTATCAATTTTTCAGTCTTAACTTTAAGAGTACAAGTACATATTGTTAATGTCATAGACTTATTACTAATAAGTCCATAGTCAACTGTCATATACAAAACAAAATTGGAGAATTCTAAATGCAAAATTCAATAGCCTCTAAAGCAGCTAGAACTAGATCTGTGAAGTAGAAGTTGATGCCCTTGTAGCCCTGTGTTTGCAACCATTTCGTCCAAACAAGCATGTTCACAATCATCCAAACCTCATCATGGACATCCAATTCCTTTTCACCAAATGTAGGCTCCTCCTTGACTATGATCCATTCAGAATTAGGATCAGTCTCATCTAGATCAATTGGTCGATCATCTTCAACCTACTAGTGTATGTTACAAAAATAGAAAATTATTGAAAGTCATAATTGGAAAGTTTCTAATCTGGAATTTTCTTCAAGTGAAGACGATGGTTGTAATGGACAAAGACTAAACCATTCATCTGTTGTTGGTTCAGTTGGTTTCGTTTCTTAGAACGTATATGCTTAAATACACTCCAAGAAGGCTCACAAGCAAAGAATTGCATGGTTGGGTTAGAATTTACATTGCCATCCAATGAAGTGATTTGACATCATGGCCAAAGTGCTCCCACCAGTGCGTTGACATTAGATTAGTTGCAAAAACAAACTTAATTAAGAAAGCCAAATATTTGCTTGATATTGCTTGTTGAGACCTACACTTCCAATTATAGAAATATGTCAGATTGTAATAAAAATATGTAAAAAATAAAAGATATATCACATAACATGAGAAATTTGTGTGCCAAGATGCCCTAATATCCTTTATACTCAAAATAGAATAATTATTGTTAATGTAGGGCAACACCACATAGTACTTCTTTGTAAAGTCCCTACCAAATATTTTAACAAACTTGCAAATTTTCTGATTTCTTACTCCCAGACAATTTGTCAAACGGTTGGCAGAACATTGAACCAATCAATATATCTGAATTTAGGGTTTAGGAGCAGCTGCAACTATCTTTTATTATCATGAGCATATTCACAAACATTTGTAGACATTGAACAATTCATAGACATTTTAACAAATAGTTGCCATGCATCAACCTTTCATCGACAATTTCACAACCGAATTGGCCGACAAAATCCCTGCTGGTATTTAATGTCAAAATACAATAGTAGCAGCAACTAATATGTTATATATTAAAAAAACCATGCAATAGACAACTAATATTTTATGCATCTTTCGTTACAACACCATACATTTTTTAAATGCTAATGTTCACACTAGAAAATCACCAAACTCACAAGTAGCGCCTTCCAAGGGTGATTATACAGCTGGACAAATGTTGATTCTTCTTTTAAATAACAAGTACTGTAGTGAGTATTGTAGTAGTACTGTAGCAGGTAGTGCAGCAGTACTATAGCAGTACCGTTGTGGGTGCTCTAGCAGCTTTCAAAAATATAAAAATCTTCAATCGCTCAAAAATCAAATTAAACAAATCACCTTTAATCTGTACAATCAATGAAGCACAATGGTGAATCTTGGATGAATTCACTTGATCAGCCAGGTGGGTTTTCATCCACAAAACTGATTTGCCAAAAGGGATTTTGTCCATGAAATTGATTGACAAAAGGGTTTTCATCCTTTGGCAATAGAATGAACCAAGTTGAATCTCTCCAATAAGCTAGGATTGGATAACATGCATAGAATGGATTTTCTCTCCTCATGTCCCCCTTATATACTCGTCCTTTGGCTAAAGAATGAACCAAGTTCAATCTCTCCAATAAGCTAGGATTTGGTATAACACATAGAATGAAAGAATTTTCTCTTTTCATGTCCCCCTTATATACACTTTTTGGAAATAACAAAATATTATTTCTTGCAACTTTTCATTTCCCTCAAAAAGTGACTATTTAATTTAACTTTACATTCTGGGCCTCAAAAATATGTCACTTTTTAATTAAACTGTTCAACTTAATGAAATAGTTAATAAAAGATAAGTTGTTTGAAAAATAACTTTGTTTAGACAATTTAATTAATTAATTAATTATTCCCTAATCATATCCCAATTAACCTACGAGAATTAAAATAGGCTAAGGGTCTCCAGCAATTGCTTATGCCTGGAAAGGGAACATTACATTCTTAGGGAAGAAGCCACTCATCACAATATCTCTAACCTAAGAACCTAACCAAATAGAATGATCTGCACATAGTTGAAATTTTTTCACAGTAATATTCTCTTCCTATATGGAGCTCTTGGTAAGTTGAATCACCAATCCCAACACCATACTTAGAATAGAATAATTATCCTTAACGTAGAGCAACACCATACAATGCTCCTTAGAGAAGAAGCCACTCCTTTCAATATCTCTAACTTATGAACCCAATCAAATAGAATAGTATGCACATACTTGACATTTTTCACAATAATATTCTCTTCCTATATATAGACCTTGGTAAGTTGAATTGCTAATCCCAACATACAACGACTTTTCACCCAAGATAATTAATTCCATACGTTAACCCATATGACTAAATATATGCAACCCACTACAACTAACTAATGATGATGTGTGCTACACATGGCATCTCCAATACCCCTTACTATTATATTCCTAGGTATATGACAGAATTTTAGATGTATTGTGTCCAATAGAGCAAAAAGGAAGATGCTAAATGCATAATTTTGGATTTTATATTTACCAAACAACTTTTGGCCCAAGCCTTTTAGAGCTGTTTTGTCTTTTACATTCATTGGAGAACACTTTTGTCTCTTACACTGCGAACCTTTAAGCTGGTATGTTTTTTGAATATGATATACCCTTAAGATATATCCTAGGTAATAGGTACTTTAAAGGTTACTTTTTCATTAAAAAATATATGAAAAATGTGTCCCATTAAACTTCTTTACTTGAGTTCATTAAAATTGTAAAATATGTGTGGAGCCATATAATCAAATTGGCAGTGAGCTACTTAGGAGCATTTATGAAGTTTACATTGTGGATTAGCCATTTTAGGGAGAAATTAATCTAAGTAAACATGAGATGCAAGATCAAACAACGAACAAAAACACCTTCCACGCAAAGAGAGTTGCAAATAATGATTTGCTATATCTTCAACAAGAAAATACTTACGGATTGAACCTCGAGTTTTCATGAATCTTCAAGAGATAACATAATGAGGGTGAGGGTTTTATAGGAGCAACTAAATTATAAAGGGATTAGATCACGATAAGTTTCAACATCCTATTTGATGAGACAAAATGATCTAATAAAAGCTCATTCTAGTTAACAGAAAAAAAAGCTCTCCTAAGTTTAGCTTAAATGCATGAAATGAATTAGACTAATAATCAATTAAAGATTAATTAATTATTAGCTAATGCATGATTATTCTAACACCCCCCTTAAGATGAACTTAGGGAGTAGCTAAAAACCTAAAAACCAATGCATAAAAAACAAAGAATGCATGATGGGTCCCAACGAACAAAGCTTGATGAGGTACCCATATACAAACAATCTAATCTTTCACAATTGGAGAAAAAATGGAGAAAACCTCATGGGAAAAACTCTTCTCCAAAAGAGAGAAAGGCGAATGGACTAAGTAGCCTCCAAAACAATGTCCCAAAATGAATAGGAACATGAAGAACATCGCTAAAGCACGAAGAAGCTGTAGACAACTGTCGAATGATGACTGCTGTAGTGTTGAAATGAAGAACTTCCTTTGAAACAGATGATGATTAGGATCAAGAAGACAAGAATTTGCATGAGTGCCCCCAACGACACTATTCAAATCAGATGGCAAACAAAAGCAAACATCTAGAAGTCGAAGATACAAATGGCACAGGTACCAATAGTCTGAAGAGCACTGATCAAGTGAATAGAAGGTCGTCTCCAGAAATAGGAATGCAAGAGTGTCCATATGATAAATGCTCCATCTCACCGAAATACATGGGTAATTAGTTGTTGCATCCACCTAGTACATAGGAACAAGAACTAGATACATAGATTGCTCCAAAAAATGAAACCAAGGAAGCATTAGCACCAACAATAGAAAGCCCCCATAATTGTCATGCTCCCTGCCATACATCGAAAACCCCCAATCACAGCCTGTCCAAAGATTAATATAATCGCTGATATGAAGCGGCGACCAAGGAAACTCTTCCAAAGTAACGACCAAGGAGACTCTTCAAAAGATTTGATAGAATTAATTAAGATATTAATGCAGATAACTCCATAAAGAAAATATATAATTAATGATTAAAAGAATTTTGAGGACATTGCTTGGGAAATAAACAAAACAACATTAAGTTAAACAAAAAGTCATTACCTTTAAGTAGATTTATTCCAAGGGGTGCATCATTTCATGGAGATATGAAGATATAAAGAGGGGTCCATTTTCTTGGGAGAAGGCATCAAGTGGTGATTAGAAAAAGGAAAATAAGATCTTGGAATATAAGATACCTATTGGAAATAAGTATTGTTTCAGCAAGAATATTATTGGGAAGTAAGTTTGGGGATCTAAATTAAGAATAGCCATATATATATCATAATTGCATAATGATATTTTATTACCAATTAATATAGTAGATTTCTTTAGCAATCTATTTTGAATTTATAAAAGTATTTTGCAAATAGGGAGGTCGATCAACCTTTTGAGTTCACAAGAGGTAAAGTATCGACCTTTCCTTCATCAAGCACGCCACCCCGAGATGGAGTGCTCGTGGTTCGCGAGGCATATGAGTACTCTTGGGCTTGTTAAGGAAGACAATCTTCATACATCTCATCAAGCATGCCACCTCGAGATGGAGCGCTTGTAGGCTAGGAGGCGAATGAGGGCTCCTGGGCTTTATCAAGGAGGATGGAGTGCCTCCAAGGTGGCTTGAGGGATGGAGTGGACCTAAGATCTTGCCATGTTCATGGGCCGAGAGGTAGATGAGTGCTCTTGGGCTTGAGGGTCTTCTCAAATATGACACCCCAAGATGGAGCACTCATGGGTCAGGAGGTGTATGAGTTCTCATGGGCTTGAGGGTCTTCTCAAGTGTGCCACCCCGAGATGGATGGACAAGGATTCACCCATGCTCTTGCAATATGAGGATAACCATCTTTGAGATTGTAGTTTGTAAACATTTCAAGTGAATTCCTAATATGATTGGCTATAGGAATGTCTTGGAATAATCATTAATGATATTAAGATATTTTGAATTCAAATGTTAATAATGCTATGAACTATAGATCTAACTATTATGATATTTTATCTATGATGTATTGTTCTCAATATTATAATATTTTTATGTATTAATTTGAATATTACTATTAATTTGATACTTGTTATTACTAATATGAATTTTTAGTGACTATTATTGTTTTATAGGCCTAAATTTAGGAATATCCCAAAAGGGGACATCACAATAATGCAGAAAGGGAGAGCCAAGACAGGTCTACTAAAATTGTGTGTCACCAAGAAGTGGATGTAGGAGAACAAAGAACGTCTAAATGTGCACATGAAAGTACCTGCAAATAAAAAGGGTGTGCAAACAAGGCACATGTGCACGAGGCAAGAATCATTGGGATTCAATGCTGTCATGGAAGGAACACTCACTCGAAAAAGGTGTGTGGCAAAGCAAAAACACTCACAACCCTCCCATGCCACTTTGTAACATAGTGCGAGTACAAAAGGCGCAACAAAGTGTGTAAAATCTCCAAAAAAGATACACCAGAATGACACTTTATCTTAGTGCATCTACAAAAGAGAAAGTGCATGCAAAAGATGCTCAAAATGCCCAAAATGCCCAAATTGGACAAAAAGTTGGAATTACATGTAGAACAGCCTAAAACGAGTCATCCCATGCAAACAAAAAGTTTTCAAGAGCTAAAAAGTCCAAATAATTCACTAGAATGTGAAAACACAAAAGTCGAATAAAATGTACTTGAAGAAAATTATGGAAAAAGTGCATGGATGGCTATGAAGAGCCTTGAAAGATTGGCCCAATGTCGCTAGAATTGCGAAAAATAGAGAAACAAGTCAAAAGTTGTGAGCTCGGGAGTGAAAGTAGAACATTTGACTTTGACATGCGATAAAATGTACTAGCAACAAAATTTGAAAAAAAAACTAGCACCATTGGATAGCGCTCGAAACCAACTTTCCGACGATATCTTGTTTGCCTGATTTCGATACTTGAGTGAAAAGTTATCACAATTTTGCTTAATTTGCAATTTTTTTTTCTTAGGCCCCCCAAGTGCTAGGCGCTGGTTGCCCATGTGAACCTAGGGAAACACATTTAAAAACAATAAAAGAGGGCCCCCTCATTGCTGGTTGAGCGGTGGATTGGAGGTCTTGTTGCTTGGCAGCTTGGTGGCATTGAAACCACTAGCATCTAATGGCTAAGCTGTTTTCGCTAAGTGGTTAGCGATCATTGGCCGACCGCGGCTAGCGGGTGCTATGTATAGTGCTGGCTGCTATATATTTTTTATTTATTAAAAAAAAAAACCATACAGGGGTTGTATAGGCCTCGATGTAAAAAAAATTTGTCTCCTGGACTCTTGTCACCAAAAGTAGGCAAATTTTATATTAGAATTTGTTTATTCGGCCTTCTGAGCATAATGGCGAGATCCCTTTCACACCAAAATGCACCAAAAAATGCCCAGCTCCAAAATTTGCAAAATAAATAAATGAAGATTCCAAATTTGAAGCCTTGTAACCTTAGTTAAAGAAAACCCTCAAAAATAAGAAGGGGTTTGCTGAATCCACACTTTGATACCATGTTAGAATTGTGAATAAACACAAGATGTAGGATCAAACAACAAACAAAAAAACCTTCCATGCAAGAGAGATGTAAACAATAATTTGATATATCATCAACAAGAAAAACTTATAGAAAGAATCTCAAGAGTCTGTAAATAAATTTGAGCAAAGACAAAAGAAGCTGGAAAAATTAAAAACAAGATAATACGTGCTTCTCTCTTATTATTTTTTCATTCAATACATTTGCATATATATAGGATTCACAAATCCTATCTTTTAGGAAACTTCATAAACAACCTCCCTAATTATATTGAGTTGTTTTAACAACTCAATATAAACAAATATTTATACCATCAATATAATAACCTATTTAACAAACCTAATAAATAATTATTATGCATCCTATAAATGATGCAATATTCCTAACACCCCCCCATATTGCATCATTCTCCTAATGGGAACAAGTAGACCAACACTAATTGATGAACACATTCAATAGTTCATCCTAAGGTATTAGTAGGGACATACACATCTACTCATAAGAAGCAGTAGTGGAACTAGCCTCACTATGCTCACTCTACTTTCATCCAAGGATAAGGACAAACACATCTACCCCTGGAACCAAAGATAGGGACTAATACATCTACCCATGGTTTTACAAGAAGTTTGGATAGGGACAAACACATCTATCCAACATCAAGGTTATAATCAGGGACACACACATCTGCTCACAACAATTATGATTAGGGACAAACACATCAATCATAATTACAAACTTCTGTGACTAGGGACAAACACTTCCAATCACTTACACCATCTTGTGAATGGGGACAAACACATCCATCCACAAACAATCAACAATTGTGATTGGGGACAAACACATCTAATTGTAGCATAAAAAGCTTGAGAACTAAGTCCTCATCGTCGCATATGCAACCATCACTATAGATCATTGCTACTCTGATCACAAATGGTATTAAACATTGCCGCTGCCACCTAGAAACCGATCTTGGCTTTAGGCACAATTTTTTTGGTCACTAATGCAATTTCATGGCCCCATCGCTAGTGACTAATGAGAGGTCGTTGAATATCCTCCAACCTCCTGTGCTTCCATCCTCCATTTTGTTTGCTACTAAGAGCAAATTTGTCCTTTGAGGCTCATTTCATCAATTGTGAGGAAAGAATATATTATCCCCCCCTTGATGTGAACTTCTTACAAGGAGTGTTGGGTACCACCGATCATGCACTCCAATTACAATTGAAACAATTTTTATAATTTATTACTTCTTGACACTATTTTCATATGACCATAGATATTATTCTAAATAAAAATAATACAACTTGACTATGACACAGATTATAATTGATTAAAAGACAACTTGACTCATGAATTACTTGTCTAGACATTTCCCATGCTATTTGCAACATAGAATAAAGTATAATCTTACTTTTCCCAAAGTGAACAGTGAGGGTTCTAGATGCTTTACACAAAGCTTGCTATAGCAAAACATTAGAACCTACACACTATTATTAATTCAAGTGACCCTCGTGGTATCCTTGGCAAGGGAAATAGTAGAATCCATCATAATTTGCATCGTGTCTTGAAGCATAAACTTGTGGAGATGGTACCACAACGCTGCTTTATTGTACAAATTGATGAAGAATGCAAGATTTTCTTCTCAAAACTTGAAACCGATTTAGTTGCCACATCAGCCTCCCTGAATGTGCAAGATTTCAAACATTATTTATTTTTACTTAACTTATAAAGCAAAAACAAATAAAGGAATTCTACACAGAGCAGAGAACACGAGTGAAGCCACCAAGCACAAATGAAGTCTATTTCCCTTTGAAGATTCCAGCTTACAACATGTCCATCCAAGATACAAAGTGGTAGGAATCGATTAAAATATTTTAATATGTTGTAGATCAGTAAAAGTGTTGTCCTTCAAACCACTGCAACAAATGACGCGCACCACACAAATCCTCTCATCTTTCTTTCATGGAACAATCACAAATTTTAAATAGATCCTCCATGATTTACAGATGAAATCAATCACTGTTAGAAGAACAAAAATAATTGACAGGATTTATTTCATTATGACTGTGATTTGTGAAATCCATTTGTGATTTTTCACAAAATTTCTACCTCAAAGATAAATTTTTACGTCACAATTGATAGTCACCATTTTCCGCTTCAAGCTGCTCATTAAATATAAAAAATGTCTTTAAAATATTTCTGGGTTCTATTGTCCCCTTCATTAGCTTTCCAAAACACTTACAAATTTTTAAATTTCGTTGAGAAATGAATGAGATATCACAATTTTTCTGAGACTGCGTTATACTAGTATAAAAAAAGCTTCATTTTAAAATAAAAACAATATATCATGGCTCTTACCAACTCCCCTATGCATCAGTTTGGTTCTAATAATATTTTCCATTTTTTCATTGGCATTCAATCTTCCTTGAAGGAGGCTCCATGAATTTTCACAGGCATGGAGATGATTGCTCTGATACCATGTAAATAAATTTGAGCAAAGACAAAAGAAGCTGGAAAAATTAAAAACAAGATAATATGTGCTTCTCTTTTATTATTTTTCGTTCAATACATTTGCATATATATAGGATTCACAAGTCCTATTTTTTAGGAAACTTCATAAACAACCTCCCTAATTATATTGAGTTGTTTCTCCCTAATTATATTGAGTTGTTTTAACAACTCAATATAAACAAATATTCATACCATCAATATAATAACCTATTTAACAAACCTAATAAATAATTATTATATGCATCCTATAAATGATGCAATATTCCTAACAAAGTCTTCAAGGAGATTTGGAGAGAATACAATGAGGGTGAGTGCTTTATAGGAGCAACCCTAAATGATAAAGGAATTAGATCATGACAAGTGTCAACATCCTATGTGATGAGACAAAATGATCTAATAAAAGCTCACTCTAGTTAACAGAAAAAAGCACTCCTAGGTTTAACTTAAATGCATGAAATGAATTAGACTAGTATTCAATTAAAGATTAATTAATTATTAGCTAATGCATGATTATTCTAACAAATATGCCCCTAATACTAATGAACAACAAGTTACTATAGAGATTAATTTTTTAGAGTTATGTAAGTAAAAAAAGTGAGATTTTGGTTCTATGCTTTTAAAAAAAAGCCAAGTTTACTTCATGTAGGAAATATGAATCTAAAAGTTGCGTCTGAAATTGAATTGTAATTTGCATCTGCGATAACCATGGATGTTATGGTCTAAATTGTCTATGTTTTTTTACTACTTATATCTCACACAAGAGTTAGCAGAATAATTTCTTATGATTTTTGGCCTCAAAACTCTCAATACCTTGTAATCACAGTACTTCATCTTGATTTGTTGCCATATTGAAATCTTATTTGGTTTTTTCAGTACTTTAGTAATTTGTGCTCATTCATTTTTTTTTCTGTCTATGTAGTAACCAGTGGAAAATATGAAAGGTTTCCAATTGAATAAGTCAAGAACATGTATCTGGATAGGACTGTATTAAATTTTTGTTTCCATTCAATAACTGAATATATTGTGTTTGTCAATTGAATAATTCAATATTTTGTTTGTTCCTTTTAATAGCCAAGTCATATTATCTTGAATGATTTGTTTTCTATGTGGAATTTAATGTACACATAATTGTTCGTGCATTGTAGGGTGTTGCTTCAGTTGGCACTGCAGAAGTAGGTCTTCACATGGCAAACAATTTCATATGCAAAAGGTTTCATCTCTACTTTTTGTCATAAGGATAGGCACACCACTTAATCAATGCAAACTGTTTCTAAAGATATCCATAGGTTTTATCCTTAATTTTGAGATGCATGTGGAGAAAACATAAAACTCACACATAAGAAATAAGAACTAGAAACAAATATTCAAAGTTAATTAATTTTAATTTTTTCCATGTTCAAGTTATCTTATCTGCAGGGTGTTATGTTATCTAAGGTTTTTGGAGTCAAATGCATTTGTGAATTTTTGTCGTCTTTACTTGTTGAATTACAAGAAGGCACATGATGGCAAGAGACTCGTGATATTATCAATATTTAAAGAGAATGAAAATTGTAAATTTGTTCCAATAGATATATTTAATAGAATCTCGTTTATAATTTAATTTGTTTAAGCCAATAGGAAGGATATGTTTTTTCCTCTCTCTTTAGAGCAAATGCTTTGTTATTTTTGCTAACTTAAGAGCATCTTATGTATGTTGTGTGAGATACAATAGGTTTGTTTATGGTAGTATACCTTGATATTAATAATAATAGTAATGGTAATTGTTGTACTCTTACAATTATTTTTATATAGATCATTTTTCTCATGAAAACATTAATTATTTCTTTCTAGTTGGTCATTGTGGAATCCTGATGCCTTGTGTTCATTGATGTCATGTTATTGCTCTCTAATCAAAGTCATTATGTAGCCAATGATAGATGCTTTCCAATGCATTGAACAAGCCATAAATTGGAGCTTGGATCCCAAATTTGTATCAAAAATTGCTAAGGTAGGAAAAGGGGGTTGCTGTGGTGAGTCACGGGAAAAAGTTAGAAAAGTGACCCACGACTAGACCACCAAAAAAGTTAAAAGTGCAAAATAGCTTCTCCTTGGTGAGTCACACAACTCACCAAAGAGGAGCCCAAAATCAAGTTTCAAGTGAAAAGTGAAGTACTCTTTGTGGATCATGTGATTCAAAGAGGAGTTGAAAATCAAGTTTCAAGTGAAAGATGACATAATCTTTGTTGATCAAGTGAAAAATTGTTTCAAAATTTGGCTAAGGTAGGAAAAATGGCATGCTAGTGGTGAGTTGTGCAACTCAACTGTGAGACCACCCAAAAGTTAGAAAAGTGCAGAATGGCTTCTCCTTGGTTAGTCACACAACTCAGCGAAGAGGAGTCAAAAATCAAGATTCAAGTGAAAAGAGACATAATCTTTATGGATTGCATGATTCATCATTGCATCATCAAAATTTTCAAAAACACAAAAACATGGCATCTCTTTTATCAATTGTGTGACTCAACATTATGTTGTCAAGTTTTTAGTAGAAAGTTTGAAGTGACAACTTTCCCTTGGGTGTACGAGAGGTCAATGCCTTCTTGAAAGTGGTGTAAAAATCAAAAGTGGCAATAGAGTGGGGAATTATGCGAGTTCCCATTTGCATGACAGAAATTTTGAAACACAAAACAATGGTAAACACATCATAATCATGCACCCTCCCACTATGATCTTAAAAAAATTCAAAAACATAAAATGTGTTGAGAGAATAGAGTAGTTTGACCTCAGTGAAGAATGCCAAGTTTTGGACAAAAACCCAATAAGTGGCATAAGCACTATTTGCTTGGATGTCAAAGTTGTGTCACAAATTTGTTTAAGGTAGGAAAATTGGCATGCTAGTGGTGAATTGCATGACTCACCAAGGGGGAGCCCAAAATTAAGTTACTTTCAAGTGAAAAGTGACTTTTTATGGATGACATGATTTACCATTGCATTGCCAAAATTTTCAAAAACATAAGGATGTGGCATTCCTTTTATTAATCGTATGATTCAGTATTATGATGTCAAAAGTGGTGATTAGCAAGCCTCCATTGGCCGTGTGATAGGTCAATACCTTGCCAAAAGTTTGTGTTAAAATCAAGATTGACAAAAGAATGGTGAATTGAGTGACTGCCCATTAGCATGACAAAATGAGTGAAAAGTGAAAGAGTGACGAACAGATCAAAGTTGTATGCCCTCCCATTGTGATATTAAAAAGTTCAAAAAACATAAAACGTGCTGAAAGAGCAGAATCACTCAACCTTAGTGAAGCATGCCAAGTTTTTGACAAAAAAACAAAAAGTGGCATAATGCCATTTGGGCATGATTTGCACAACCCGCTTGGACAAAACACAAAAAAAAAAAAAAAACTTTATCACCAAAGGGGTGTGATTTGTGTTTTATTTTAAGTCTTCCCATTTGCGAGGAATAAAAGTGTCATTTTCAGCAGATCTCAAGATTATAACATTGCTGTCTACCACCAGTAGGGGTTTGCAAAGCTTTGTTGCAGGTTTTCCAAGCACATCACTACCATTGCAAAAAAAATTCAGCAAGTTGCTGCATAAGAAACAACTTTTTGAAAGATTTTGTAGGTGTCATAGGGGCAACTAAGGTTTAACATCAAACCATCATCAAATGCAAGTGCTGCCTAGAATATTATGGTTTGGTTTTCATCAAGATAAGGTTGTGCCATGTTTGTACAACTAGGGTTTCACTTTCCCAAGGTGCTAAGGTTTCGAACTTCAGATTTGTAGGTGTTTAAGGTGTTGGCAATCGCTTTTATGTGTTAATTTTTGTGTTGTTGTGCTCCATAGGTTGTGTTTTTGACCCTATCCACCCTTTGTTAATAACCGATTTGTGAAGTCTTCAGTTGGGTCCTCTATGTTGAGTAATTGTCTAAGGGTATCCATTCAAAGTGTGTTTATCAAATATCCTTAGTAAAATTTGTTATAGGGTGCTTTTTGGTCAATGCCTTACAATTTTGCTTTTCTTTGGGTCACTTTGCATGTTTCAGGATTATGAGGTTTCTCATACTGTCTTGTTCATCTAGCCTATCATCCTTGGCATGCCATCCCTAACAAGTCTGATTTTCCCCTCTAAGCCCATTTTCCTTGAAATTCGAGATTCTTGGTTTGGTCATTCATGCGTATTTCTTCAACTGCCCACTTTCCTTCCCAAGATTCCACTTTGCAAAATTTTGGGATTTCAAGGTTTCTCATATTGTCATGTTGATCTAACCTATCATCCTTGACATGCCATCTTGGACAAGGTCGAATTTGAAAGGCTTCTCATACCCTCACATCTGTTGGACTTTCAGAGCATTTTTTATCCTTCTTCCTTGTTCTAATTCTAATATGATATATTCCTTAGTATATATTATATATTCTTAAGTATAAGCACTTGTGGCATGCCTAACCCTAACATAAATATTAGTTAATACACGAATACCCCTTAATTAGGATGAAGGGGTATGTCCCTACATAGTTTAGCCTATAAATAAGGAAGAGAACTCTTTTCCATATCATCATATCATACAATATTGAATTCATATATTATTATTTGATTATCGGATGTAACCCTCTCGAAGTGGTCTGTTATATTTCTGATTTTTACAAATATTCCCAAGAATTATCATAACAAGTGGTATCAGAGCTACGATTTGGGCCAAATATTTTGTTTCCACCTTAACTTCCAAACCAGTGTGAATTTGGATCTTTTTTTTTTTGGGTTTTGAGGTATGTATTAGGTAAGCTCTCAGAAAAAAATCAAACTTTGAAGTTAAGTTTTCTAAACTTGATTAAGATTTTACATTTTTTCATTAATTTGCTCTATAGGCTGAAATTTTAGGAATTTTTTTTTTAAATATATTTTTGAAAAGCTTATTAAAAATTAGGTAGCGTTAGTTATTTGTGATTTACTATTGGAAATAAAATAAATCCTTTAACTTAGTGGTCAAAGTTTAGTCAAAATTTTCATTAATTTGCTCTACAGGCTGCAATTTTTGTAAAAAAATATATTTTTGGAAAGATTATAACAAATTAGGTAGGTTTAGTTCTTTAAAATTAATTTTTAGACATAAAATATATTCCTTAATCTAGTGATCTAATGTAAGTAACCGTGTGAATTTACTCTAAATTTTCTGTATTGTTCCCTTGGAGTTTTTGACAACCACCCTATACGTGAGCTGATTATGTGCTGTTATAATTTCTGATTGTTTATTTGATTTGAAGGGAGCTCATTTGCCACTCAGTCAAGTTAGGAAGAAATAATTTGATGCAAGATGCACATAAGCAATAGAGCTGAATAAACTAAGTTAGTCCTGATTCACCTTTTGTATAGTGCCTTGCAACTTAGCAAACTCATAGAATGATTAGCAACATCTTTATAAGTTCAGGTAACTATTTCAATCCATTAAAAGGGATGTTACAGCAAATAGGAAAGGTGACAAACTCCACAACCATTTTCCAGCATAATACCTCTCAACAATGCACAGGCATACATAAATATGAACATAAAGATATTGGCAGTGTTACACAGCAAGTTTCAGTTGCACTTCAATACAGTGAGAAGATTTTGAAGTTCATACTAAGAGTCATTGACTTATACAGTTCCAGTAATACAGCCAATATGCATAGAACTCCTTCTAATATGCGTTGGTAGCAAATAGTAATACTGAGAGATGATCACATAGAGCTGATATACATTTTCTGCATATAAAATGATTGGAATATGCATACAGTAGTTCACACACAAGTAATATGATTTGGCTCAGATCTATTACAATGGATTTCTTTGGCAAAAACACCCAGATTTAACAATGGTAAAAACTCAGAAAGTGAAATACCACTCACAGCATTCTCCAGCACTATAGAAGGCGACTTAGAAGGCAAAAATAAGAGTCGTTCCAACCTGGAAAGGTTATTTGAATCTGATATGGCGCCCAGCATGTTACCGTATTCCCGTTTCAACCTGTAGCAACCACGTCACATGTCCCCATGATCGCGTTTTTGAAAGGAGATGATGCTGAAGGCGTTTAATACAAAGATAAAATCGCGTCCTTCTCAGAACTTCCAGATTCTTCAAAAAAAATGTAGCTGTTTTGGGGTTATTTATGTGTGCTATCTGCAGCCCAAAATGCATCACAAGCCACGACCTCAAGAGCTAAAGTTGCTCACAAACTCGTCTCTATGAAGGCCCAAAATCTCATCAAACTATGGCTGCGAAAATCAGATATTGAACTATTATTTTGCTTCACCGTTTCTTTTTCCAAACTCCACAACACAAGCAACCTGAAGGTACTCCGAAATCTGGCTAGGACTGATATCCCACAGTCGAAGCAAGATGCTAGGGTTCCAAAACCCACGACCAAGAAGATGCGCTGAAAGGGTTCATCTAAAAAGTGCGTTCAAAAGAATGAGCCCTTGCCTATATTTTTCCAAAATGCCCGAACAAAAGCTCCTTTACCTTTTCTTTTTTTTATTCTTTTGATTTTCTCACATTTAAGCATAAAGTGACATTCTCCAAAGTCACTTTCCAAATATTTCTCAGTCTCTTTTTGCACCACTTTAAAGTGACTTATAAAGTCCCCTTAAAATAAATATTTCATTAAGTCATTTTTGACCCCTTTTTGCTTAAACACTTTATAAGAAGTTAATTTAATTAATTACTTAATATCACATTAGAAGAATAACGTTGAGCTTTTGTGATAATTAAATAATTAAATAAATGATTCCCCTTGTCTTCGACACTTGCCTTTGGGAATTAGAAAGGCAAAGCGGCAACCTGCTTAGCTAGTGGGAAGGGGACATCACATCTAAATTTGGTCCAAACTGGAACATGAAATTCTCTTTCACACTAAATACTTTCCTACCTTAATACATCTTAAAATAAAAAAGTAAATTAAAGCCATGCAATGTCCCCATTTTTACGACGTCCTCTTTTAGTTGGGCTGATTCAGGCACATTATTTTTAGGAAGTGCTATTTTTAGCAAGGGTTCTGGTGTGGGGTTTCGGTTTTCAGAGAGCCATCTCGTGCGCCTCAGTTTTCTCTCGGGTTCAAGCTTCTAGGCATTTTTTACTATTTTTAGGACTTACTAAAAATAGTAAGTCAATTTGGGTCTACAGGTTCTAGTTAGGCGGGTCACAGTAGCACATTCAGTTGATATAAAGTTACTAAGGCTAAATCATTTTTATATTTGATTTATGCTTCAAAAAGGTCTATTATAAAGTAACTTTATATTTAATTGTTGAGGGCCCTGAGGGGACATAAAAAGTACCATGGTTCCTAGTGCAATCAACTTAAGTTGTTTTTAAAAGCCTTTAAAGTATTTAATATTGCAAAAAGGGGGATGGATACCTAAGGTAATAAAAGAAGTTTATTTTATTTAAAAAGGCTAAAGTAAAGTTAAGATTAAAAGATATATTTTAATGTCTTCTTTTTGGATGCCAAAGTGTGAAGACAATATATTAAAAATGAAATAAAATAAAAAGCAAGTGAGTTTTGGTGTGCATTTAGGGTTGCTGGAGAAAATAAGAATTAAGGTCTTTTTGAGGCTCATTTGCACAGGTTGGGATTATGAAACTTCAATAGGTTTTTCTCTTGAAGCTTGGCTTTGGAGGAAACAAGGGATTTGTAGGGTCAAAAACCTTTGTAGATTACACTCTCCTCGTGTTTGAAAGACAACATCAGGAGGGTTTGCAGGGAGGCTTCATAGAGGAGCTTCATTTGTGCTACAAGTTGCTTGTTCAGAATTTGGAAAAAAGATTTCGATCATATTTTGAAGTTGGTTTGTGAGATTTTGGTTGGTGATAATATTGCTGCGATTTGGTGAAGATTAAACTTCATTTTGGTGTGTTTTAATCATTTTACAGGAGTTTTACTTTGGACCTGAATCTCACATATTTGCTCATATCTCCGGAAAGAAATTTGCTTTCGTTGTGGGTATTGAATCTTTAGAAGCCATTCTTCGAGACGATCATTTCAAGCACAAGATTGCAAAAATTGGTGAAGGATTTGAATTTTCTAAAACAAGTTGACTTCTTGCTAGGAGCGCCTTGTTCTGGGTGTTTGAAAAATCTGATTTTGGGTGTCTCCAGTGGGTGGTGTTTTGAAGACTATATTGGTGTTAAGGGGCGTAACTTCGAGCAAGGTGTACAGGGATACAAGCAACTAAATGTATTTATTGAAGGTGATATGAATTTTCTAGGCCAAGACGCCCTTCTCTAGGTAGCACCTTATTTTGGGTGAAATTTCCAGAATTGCAGCTGCTGTTGGAGTTGAAAACACTGGTTTTTGGCTTTGGATAGCAAGAGGTTCATGGACAAAGACCTGGGTAATATACGTTGCAAAAGGGTGCTTCATTGTTGCTGTCAGAGCCTATTTCCAGGTCTGATATGTTCATTTTCTGAGTCGATTTAGCTGCATGAGAAGTTTGTTATTATATCTGAGAAATATATTATGAAGAAAGCTCAGTTTGCAAGCAAGATATCTCTGTATTTTCTGTTCTTTGCTTTCTTATGTTATGCATGTTCTTAAGCAATGAATGTCATTTGAAAACTCAAGCAAAACATCACAAACAAACACAGAGAAGTATACAGAAAATTATAACAGCAAAACTGGGTTTCCAAAAAAAAATTGGGGGTTAGTCATTACAGTGGTATCAGAGTAGTGTATTCTGCCATCCTGAAGGGTCCATCCAGAAGATGAAGACTTTTGAGGAGCAACTACTAGAAGGGCTGATAGAAGTGAAGCAAAGTTATCAAAGATATACTGAGTTTTGGCAAGATTATGGTGAGACGTTAAAACAATTGTGTAAGGGAGTGCGTGAGTATCCTGGATGGGTAAAGTCTCTCTTTGATGATAAGAGAAAATCTGAAAAAGATTCATCTAATGCATGTAACAGTGAGAAGCAAGAAAATGAAAAGAGTTTAACAGCAGATCATTTGAATGGAGATAGTGCCTTGGTAGATAAAGACACTGTGACGAAATTTCAGAAAGACTGTTTGGACAGGCATGCAATTAGTGTGGATGAGTTTGTGCATGAAGGGAAAGAAAAAATAGCAGCTGTGGAATTGAGTTCAGATATTTCCAGTGATGATGGTTCAACCCAAAATGTGTCGTTAGGGTGAAAAGATAAGTTCCATATTCCTATTGCTAATGAATTGGAAGAAAATAAAATCTATGCAAAACAACCCAAAATGTGTCGTTAGGGTGAAAAGAGTAGAATTTTCAAGACATTTGGTGTCACTTAAAGGTGTTAAGATGGACCCTAAGAACAGAGGATTTTTGGGTGTAACAAGATACTATAGAAGATTTGTTCATACCTATCATTCTATAAAGAAAAATTTCTTTTGGGAAGGTATTAAAGTGAATATCCAAAAATTTGCGGTAGAATGTTTTATATGCCAACAAAACAAAAGGGAAATAATAAAGACTCTAGGCCTCTTACAAATATTAGGCATTCCAATACAATATTGGGCAAAAATATTAATGGACTTCATTATGGGGCTACCAAAGATAAAAAATACTAATGTAATTTGGCTTGTTGTGGATAAACAAATTAAGAATGCATATTTTTGTGGACTCATGTATTTATCACTAAGATTATGGAAAAACTATTCATACAAAATAGACAAAAATTTCATGGAATTTCCAAAATCAGATTGGAAAATAGAGCCACCTCAAAATTCCTAATCAAGTGGAAGAATTCTCCAGTTGAAGATGCAACATGAAATGATGAACGATTCATATGATTTTTTTTTGAGTTGCTAAGCATTGAGGGCAATGTTTTTTTGAAGGGGAAGGGGATGTTATGATTGTAATATGATATATTCCTAAGGATAAGCACTTGTTGCATGCTTAACCCTAACATAAATATCAGTTAATACACTAATATCCCTTATTAGGATGGAGGAGTATGTCCCTACATAGTTTAGCCTATAAATAAGGAAGATTACTCTCTCCCTTATCATCATATCATACGATATTGAATTGATTTATTATTATCTGATTATTGGAGGTTACCCCCTCGAAGTGGTCTGCTATATTTCTGATTTTTACAAATGTTTCCAAGAAATATCATAACATCCCCCCCTTTGGCATGCAAAGTTTCAAAACTCAGCCGTTTGAACGAAAAACCATACCTACCTTGTTGCATGACCCAAGATGCTATTAACGGTTTCAAAAGGAACATGATTCAACAAGTGAGGGTTCTCAGAGGCCTCTTGGTACCTTTGGGCCCCTCTAAAACATGGTTAGTGTACTAAAGCATATGGTCGACGATGTAAGGGGCATGGCTTCAAATCTATGGCCATGTGAAGGTGATGCAAGTGGACATGGGAAGCTTGTACAATTTCAAATGACCATGGTTCTTTCCCCAAGGTCTCTAGATGGTGTTGAAAGATATATTTTCCCAAATAAACGAAAAGAGAGGATAAGATTTTTAGAGAGGGGGGAGTAGTTGTAGAGCCAACAATTGAAAGATTACTTAGAGGAAGCCTTAGGGTTTCGATTTCCAGTTCTGTGTGTAGCTTTTTTTGCATTTTAATGATCATTTTTTCCCAAACTTGTGATAACACTTGTAAGCTTTGAAGATTGATTGATTCAAGATAGAATCAACCTTAATTTAGTTTCTCCTTATGTATGGTATGCATCTATGAATGTATGTTGTTTAATTTTTCGACCATAAGTCTGTAAAATCCTTGTAAAGCTTTTGCATGGCTTTTCAACATAATAAAGAAGTGTAAATGCTTAAGGATAACTAAGTAGACTCTCTTAATATTCTGCAACCATCTTTTATTTTTTTGAATGTATGTATAGAGCCTAGCTCACTTGTGCATCTTGAAAGGCATAGTCTTTTGTAATATCTTGATTAAAATATCGCCTTAGTTTCTGTTATTATATGTTTGATTGAATTCAAAGAATCTATTGCCCAATGGATAAAGGCATCAGTTTGTAACTGGCTATCTCTTCCATCATCCTCAACACACTCTAAATACATCAACTCAAACACATTTTAGTTTTATTTTTTTGTGCATTACAATGCCATGTTTGAATGAATATAACAACACAAGGGTGTATTATAAACACATTCTTAGACACTTATATGGAAGAACATCTGTTTAATGAGGTGCTACACCTTGCATGTCCAACTAGCACATAAGTATATTGTGACATTAGTATTGGGATGCATCGTGCAGTGGGTATAGTTTGCTGTAAGGTAGTGTTCAATCATATCTTCAATAACTAATTTAGCACCTCAGGGAAACCCCCCCTTGGTCTTGCAGAGCCAAAAGTGAAGGAGGTCTTACCCACCTTAGCAATTGGTTCTAAGTTGCCCAACCTGAAGAAAGGTTTGTGGTGACCTTCCTAGGTTTGACACCCTTAGCAGTTGGGAGATTATTAGACCTTAGGGATTTGGGATCTACAACTCAGATTGCCAACATGAGGGTGGCTAGACTTTTGGAAGCATACTTTTAGTAGGAAACTAAATTCAAGTCACCAAGGTTCTTATAGGTGTGTCAAACAATTTTTTTCCTTTGTATGAAGTAGGACATGTTGATGTGATTTTTGTGACCTCACCAATTAGCAGAACAAAGTATCCGAAGGCTACTCCATTCTCTCTTGATCAAAGTATTCCATACGCTAAGATTGCAAGACAGATCATACGTTCAACTCCAAGGTTTCAATAATGCAATGGAATACCCTTAGTCGATTCATTGTGATTTGCTGTTTCCACGAGGGGACTTACACAATTGTTCATAATGTTTGCAGTTGACAGCAGTGTTGTACCCCAAAATTAAAATTTTTGTTACACTTAGATATTTTGAAGAAATGAGTAAAAGTCTTGTTAAAACAATCAAAAAGGTCAAAATTTGGGTGTGCATGTCTTGCATGAGGGGTTAAAACACAAAATTTTCAAATTTTGACGAACTAGGTCTGCTGAGAGCAACTTAATCTACAAAACCCAGATCTCAGTTTTTCATCCCTAAATTTTAGGAAAACTGCTATTTTTAGAAATTTTCTAAAATTAGTAGCTTTTTCCGGTTTCTTTGGAAATGGATACTGGCAAAACTTTCTAAAAATAGAAAGTTGGTCTGTTAGGATCCAAACTGATTTTGATTGGCTCAAAATATGTCCATATCAGGCTGGTGCAGTCAGAATCTCAAAATAATCAGTTTTTCCCTAGTGGGTCTATTCTGCTTTTTCAGAAGCATACCAGGAGCTCCAGGGTCATTAATGGAGGTCATTCTATTGCCAGGTGTCAGATTCAACATTCAGAGCATTCGACAGAAGGCGAGTTGGTGAGCTGTCAAGAAGAACAGAGAAGAAAAGTGAAAAATGCTGAAAAGTTTCTAACACTGCCAGACTTAGGCGCCCCATGTAAGAAAGGGTGCCCATCTTTTTAGAGTACCAAATGTTGAAATTAGGGTTAACTTCTCCAACCAAAGTTGTTCAGTTCTCTGCTAGCTCTGCAACGAGTCCGATGGAGCATTCATTAGATTACCCAGTCATCCGGAATTTAGCGCTGAACAGGAGGTATCCAAACTGATGTCAGGATGAAAAAGAATGAAGATTATTAAAATTTGACTAAGTTTGGATAAAGTGGGCGCCCCTGGTGAAGAAGGGCGCTCAACTTTTTAAGGCACCTAACTCAGTAGTTAGGGTTGGAAAATATGCTCGATCTCTTCAATATTCAGCTGGCTTCGACACGCTTGTCTTCGTCAGATCATTCGACAGGTCGTCTTCGGGCAAATTCAGATCGAAGTCAAAGATACAGAATGAAGGTTTCAAACTCTAAAGAAAATCAAATGAAATTTGACTAAGTCTGGAAGGTTTGAGCGCCCCAGGTGAAGAAGGGCACCCAAGTTTTCAAGGGGCTAAATAGATGAATCCGGAAACGAAGCTCTAATATGATCTCTTCGCAGTCGATCCAACTCTCCAGCGAGATATCCAGCACGTCTATCGGAGGTCGCAGTCGCAAGATACAAGAAGCCGAACAGAGGGTCTGACAAGAGCTGAATTTCAAAGTTCAGAAGCAAATACAAATAAGGTGAAAAATAAACTAAGTTTGGTGAACATGGGCGCCCCTAGCCAAGATGGGCGCCCAAGCTTTTGAAGGATTAAAATTCACTTTTTGACAGAGTTCATCTTAGAAGACCCCTCCTCATATCTCGTTAGCTTCGCGATGAGCACAATAGGCAAACAATCCGACGTCTGGAGCTCCAAATTCAATGAGATCATCTGTAGAAGAGGAGTCAATGAAGAAATTTGAAGATCATGAAAATGGCTAACTCTGGGTAAAATGGGCGCCCCTGGAAGGAAAAGGCTCCCATGAATTTGAAGGTCGAGATCAAGTTTTTAGCCAGAGACGCCTCCAGAACATCCTTCTCAGAATCAGTCAGGCTCTGCCATGAATCTTTCAGCTTGCTTGTCGAATCAGTTTGCAAGCCGGAAATCAGAGGCGAAGTAGGGGGTCAAAACGATTGAAAAGTTGAAAATATCAAAAATTTGACTAACACTGCTTAAAGTGGGCGCCCTTGCCCAAGATGGGCGCTTATCTTCTCATGCCTTAGAAATTTTTTCAAGATTTTCAAGAAGTTTCAAAATTGCAAGTGAAGGAACGCGTCCAAGTTCAATGAAGCTGAGATTTTAGGGTTTTGGAAATAAAAGCAAAAGAAAACAAAGTAAAAACAAAACCCCAAGTCTATTTAACACCTCTCTCTCATGTTATTTTTATTATTTTGCAAGTAGCATTCAAGGGAGAAAGTTGGAGCAGCAAGTTTGAAGAATTTTTTCAAGATTCAAGAGCTTAGCTTGCTGGTTTTTCATCATATTTTTCAGACTAGCAACATAAACCCTTGCTTTTTCAATCTTTTCATCCAGAAGATCAAGTTTTTCAAGAAGAAGGCCAAGGTTTTCAAATTTTCAGTCATCTGGGTCTTTTCACTTCGTTCTTCTGAAGAAATTTTTAAGAATTTCATCAAGTTGCAGCAGCTGCTTTTATTTTGCATGTCAGTGAAATCCTTAGTGCATTCAGTTTTCAATCATCTGGGTCCTCTCAAATCAGTCTTCTGAAGAAAACCCATATCACAGCTTTTTTCAAGAAAGTTTCAAATCCTAGGGTTGGCTGCTTTTTCGATCAGCCATTAGGGTTTTGCAAATCTGATCAACTGGGTCCGTTTCTAATCATATTCGGAACAAAACCCAGATGCTAGGTTTTTCGGGAAAAAATGAAGAAATTAGGGTTTGCTGCTTTTTTAGGCAAAATTCAAAATTTTCAAAAACGGACGATCTGGGTTGTCTTGCATCGAAATTCTGAGCAAAACCCATATCTCAGAATAATTTTCAAAAATTCGTCCGTTCAAGCAAGAAAATTAGCATTCTAAAAATAGAATTTGCTCAGAACTTGTCTGCACCTAGGCGAGTTTACAGTCGTTCTACAAATTTTCCGAAATGGAGTACACTCCCAATGTTTTCAAGACTGAATCGACCCTCTATCATGATTACATCAAAACAACTGAGACAAACTTGCATCATATCAAGCCCGTGTTTGATCTACATGCTTTGGAGAGCGCAGGCAACACCTCAATCAGGAACCTGGGACATTCTGGACTCCTCGCAGCAGCGTCTATTCCTATATCAGTTCAGAGTCTTGAGTTCGTAATCGCTTGCATCAAGCATTACAAACCCGGCTACAAGGGAGATCCAGTTAGCAGATGGAAGATTAATTTGCAGTCTGAAACCTGATATAATAGAGAAGTGTTTTTCCATTCCCCCGTGGCTAGAAAGCGTAACTCTCTCAAAGGGTGAATGTGAAAGGATATGGGGAATGCACAAAGATAAATATAGTAAGAAGATTGCACAAAGATGGATGAAGGAGATACATAAAACATTGCCTAAGAACGTCGGGCGAGGAGAGTTTAAGGATGAACTTGCTATCATTATCACCTTGCTCAATAGGGTAATTGGCTCGGAGGATGCCACCAAGTTTCAACCTTGGATGTTTTACGTCATACCCCACATCATGAAGAAAACCGAGTTCTATGATTGGCCTACTTGATCAGTGACAGTTTACATCAGCAAATAACAAAATACTTCCAGTTTCATGTATTCCACATGGTGTCTTACCTAGTCTACCGTACCTATCAAGACCAATTTAGAGGCTGAACTTTGAGGATCATCGAGTACAAATAATATATATATAATCATTTTATCCTGTTGGAATTCAAGGTTAAAGTCGTTGCATCACTGACAAGAGAGTGAACGAGGCCTTTTTTGAGGTAGCTGGCAAAGTATGACCTAGACAACCAATTGCATCGCTCACATCTCTCGCTGCTGTGGCAGCATGGCAGTGGGCTGATTGGTTTATACAGTTCCCCACTTTCACCTATCTCAGGGTCTATGGCTATTCAGGTGCCCCGCTTATGTTACTCGTCTTCATGGAGTTCTTGAGGCAAGCGCACGATGTCCACACAGTCTTGAGGAATAGAAGGAAACCCTCCCTCCAGTTTCCATTAGGGTTGGGAATCTAGACATGCAGGACTGCTGCAGATGCAAAGACAATGGGAGAGGAGCTAGATAAACTCGGCCTCAAGTCTTATAGCGAGAGGCGATCATTTGATCCTCATGGTGTCTACGCTGGCCGACTTGAGAAAAACTATGATCATATATCCGCCCTTGAAGATTTTTGGGCTAATTGTACAGATGAGTTCGAGGTGCGGAGGTGTAGTTACAACAGACTCTCTCTCCACCAGATGAAGGACTGTTTAAATGAAGACATAGAAGGGTTATTAGATGATGACGAGGATGTGCTTCTCCCGATGTATACTCAAAAGCGAATTGAAGATCAACCTCTTCCACAAGTTAACTGGGTTAATAAAGAGTCACTCTTAGTTGAAGACAGGACAAGACAAGTCCTTGAGCACAGCAAGGTTTTCCTAATCCTTAAGAGGAAGAACTCCATTCCAGTAGCAGAGCCGCCAAGGACAATTCCCTCTTCTTCCAGAGCACAGTCAAAAGGGAAGGGTAAGAGTCAGTCTCAAGAAGGCGTCAAAGGTAGTAGATCGAATAAAAATGTAAAAAGAAGGTTAGACTTCTCAGGCATAGTCATACAGGAGCAACCTATAGCTGAAACAAAAGCTCCTCCTGACGAGTCCGTACCTTAGAATGAAGTAGAGGAGCCACCTTCAACACATGTTTTTGTACCTTTGACAGGTTCTTTACCGATTCACATCGACCTTGATATTGAAGATGAAGAGATTGAAATTATACCTCCTAGGGAAGTTAGTAAAGACACTACCGTGTCTTGGCTTGAGAACTCCTTGGGAAGGGTGAGAAGAAGGCCTTCATATCAGGTGAGTGTTGATGATCTCGATAACATCTATCAAGAACCTCCTAAGAAGAAAGCAAAGAAGCAAGTTCACTTCGATAGGAATCCTGATAACGAGATAATCATGGAGACTGCATTGCCACCAGAGGACAAGATCAGGGATGAGGTGAATATGGACGACTTCGTCATGGTCAAGGCTAATCTTGGTAGAAATACTAGGCATGCGGATGTGAGTCTTTTTAGAGTTGTGTCCAAAAACCTTCAGGAGAGAGTGCTTAAAGATGGAGAAGACAAGGCAGCCCTCAAGGCTGAAAATCAGCAGCTCAGGCTTTATATTTCCAACCTTGTCCATGGTTCTTCACAAGCAACCCAGTTGCTGCCCCAGATCTTAGAGACACCAGCTGATCATCATCAGTTGAGACAGCTGGTCATTTGTGGGAAAGAGACTCAAGAGTGGATCGAGAGTTTCATTGTTAGAGGAAAGGAGATCTTGGCATGGATGTTTCAGTTAAGAGAAAACGCTCATGAGCTATGTCAAGGCATCCAAGGGTTTGAACAAACACTGGCTGAAGTAAGACCAAGGCATGAGATCATCATTGCTGATTTAGACACAGCCTATGGTTCAGCAGTTGCAAAAGAACACAAGAGACAAATCTTTGCTTGGAGAGAGTGCCGTGTTTTCAAAGTTAAAACCTATGAAAGGATATCCAAAGAATTTATTGCCTACAGACAAAGGGTGATTGAAGCTCTCCTTTTTATCAGTGAGTTTATCATAGAGATTCCTTCTCAAAGACAGCCTCAAAGACCGTTTCGCTCGGGCTTGATAAGCATAAGCAATACTCAAGAGTGTTGTCTAAGGCCATGTACCAAATGGCTAAGGATAGGTCATATTTCAATGATACCAAAGTCTAGAAAGCTTTTGCCAATGAGGCCTAAGATTTCCTTAGGCCGCCTGTGTCGCTGAAGATATTCTCGAAAGTTGCAATTTTGCTATTGATGGTATATGTTCTAACCGACATACTAAACTTCCTAGCTGGGATGTATCGAGTTTTAAACAAATTTTCTTTCTTCTATGTGCTTTTCCGCTTTTCATTCTTAACAATTCTGTCCATTCTTTGAGAAGAGAAAGAAGACAAAATGTAATAGCTGGGCGTCATTTTTCCGCTTCTTAGGTGTTGGGATGTTATCTCTTTTCTAGATTTATAATAAAGCTGTTTGCCGAAGTTCTAGATCAGAAAGAAGGAGATTTTAGGGTTCCTACCTCCGCTTTGTTCATAAATAAGAGCCTTGCTCATTAGTTTCATCGTATAGTGATAACAAATCGAGCCTATTGTGCTCTATTTTGCTATTCAAGCATTGTCTAATTGCTAGATAGCAACTGTTGTTTCTTAGCCAACAAGGAGTTAGTGTGATTGCTGTTTCTAGTGTGTAAGAGCAAGATTGCAAGCCTCTTTAGCTGCAATTTCTTGTTCCAGGCATGTTAGAAGAGAGTTTTGTTCCAGAGATTTGAGTAATAAAATCATGAGCCTCCTTTGCCTTGGTCCAAAATCTCAGATTTCCGTTATTTATGTTCTACTTTTATGATCTTGATTTCAACTTGCATTGAAGTGTGTAGGTGTTTGTTGAGAGATAGTTCATTAAAGTATTTTGTCAGAAAATCTACCTTGTCCATTTCTAGTTTCTCTCGCTCTGCTATTACTTGAGAAGCCAGAAACGTCTTTAGTCTAAGTTAGTCGTAGTTGAAGTTCTTTAAATCAGAAAATCTCAGCTGCGGCGTTTGTGTGTAATAAACCTTGTGCTCTAAGCTGATCAAAAAGATAGGCAACTTAGTTTAGTTTACTTTCTTTCAAACACCATTAGCAAGAGGGAGCTTCCCCTCCTAATTTGAAGAGCAGTTTATTTGTGCATAGCTTTCCGTTTCAAATACGCATTCCAGAGGTGTGAATTTAAACACCAACAAGCAGGCTAATGATTGGAAGGGGATTTTCGTGAGCGAGGCGAATGATTCAACAATAAGGTACGTTTTTCCTAAAACTAACCAGAAATGTACTGAATTTAAATGAGGGCAGGGTTCTAGAAGATCTAAAAGTCTAAGGAGGATGTGGGATCAATCTCAATAGACTTCAACCAAACTCTGCTTCGCCTCACGTTGGACAACTTACACAATGTCGGTGCAATCTTCAAGGGAGTAACAATGAGTGTTCAAGTCACAATTCAGCATAAGGGCACCATCAAGACGATGCATGCCAAGACGTGAATTATAACCGAAGTTAAGTTTGTAAAAGTTTTCCAGTTGACCACACAAGGCAAACTTGCCGTCAGCAAGCTGCTAGTGGCATGGATTAAAACGAAGCTGCCTTGATTAAATACCACAATCCACGATTAACATCTACTTGCATGAAAATGAAGATTACTCTAATCTAAGCTACTTGTAGTAGAAAGGGTGAAGAAATCTTGCTAGCTGCTCATAACAAAGACAAATTCACCATCAATGAAAGCTTCTTTTTATTATGATAGTTTTCACAACAATCTCTTACAAAGTTTTCAAGGGAAAACTTTCCTTCTCCAAACTATGCTAAGCTATTACAACTATCAGTCTCTCTGCTCTAGTCTCTAATTTGATCTAATGTCTAATGATATACAAATGAGGGGGGATGCCCCTTTTATAGTTGGCCCAGTCCAATGGACGACTCAGATTACAATCAAATGGAGGGCTCATATTAAGCCACATCAGCCCTAACCCTAAAAATTGCCAGAATGGGGAGTGGTGCAATAAATGAATCACAAGATTCCCACTCACTCCCAAAATAGCAAAGGCAATTAATGGCCACTATCAATCTTCCAGAAGGTCATTAGCCAGAAAGGCATTTTCGTTCTCCTTCTCCTTGGTTGCAAAATCAATGAGTCTGGCAAGCACGACCTCAACCTCTTGAATTGAGATCGGCGGAATGTGATCAAGCTGGAATTCTAACACTGTGACTGCCTGCCCATGCCGCGTACAAGACTTTCTCCAAGCAACCAATGCGTCTTGAGTGTTCTGAATAATGCTTGAGAAAGTTGAGGTGTTCTCAAAGTCATTCTGGACAAAAGTCTTTACCTCTGAAAAGAAAGGTTGCAACCTACTCCTCAAACTATCAGCAGTCACCTCATCAGAATTCAGCCTCCCAACAAAGATAGCCTCTAAGGTGTTCAGGACTCCATCAATAATGTTCGTCATAGCCTTCCTGACTCTGTCCGAATCTGTTTGTGCTGCATCGAAGAATCCTCGACCTGTGATTACTGAAGAGTACCAGCCGGAAAAATCATACCTATCTCCCTCCTGAATTACTCCTCCAATCAACATCTGTAAGGGAGTATGCATCAAAGCCTCCAAACGCTGATTAACCTTGCTCTAATAGATATGAGCATCACCCCAAGTATGATCAACTGCATCCATTCGTGCCATAATGCTGGAAGCTTGTTGGTAAGCATGAGCAAGATCTTCCATAAACTTTTCCGTCTCAACACGAATGCTGGCCACCCACTTATCTGCTTCTTGTGCCATTTTTCTCAAATCTTCCAAGCCACTAATTGATTCTCTAGACAACTCGGTTGGAAGCTCAATCGCTGGATTCTCCTGCCCACAAGGACGAGACAAATGCTACATGTAGCCTATCAATGTCTTGTGCTCTTTCTTCAATTTCTTGTATTTGCCTTTAGTCTTGAGCAATCTGTCCTTGAGCGCCTGATACGAGTTATCACACTCCTCAATTATCTGTGCTCCTGTGGGGTGACCTAACTCCAAGGTGGTGATCATATAATTTTATGGCACAGCCTCATCTCGATCACACTCAACCCTTGGCACAACCACATGAAGGGTGCGGGAGCCATCCTCATCTTTTGAAATCTTCGAAAACTTCCTAGCTCTCTTCTTTGTTGGAGGTGCACTGATCCTACTCAAGAATTCTTCCATCTCAACTGCTAGATCAACCTCTTCATTGCGACTCCTCCTCATCCTATCTTTGAGCCAATTTGGTACTATCTGCTGTATAACAAATGGCTGCTCATCCCTTGCTTCTTCTTCATGAATTTCTTCTCTAACTTCATCTTGACGGGGCTCATTGGCTTCTATGGGCTGAGTATCTCTTGAAACTTGGGCCTCCTGTCCTGTAACTGTATCATCCTCTAGAGCAGCCTCAAGCTCACGCTGGAAGTGTGTATCAGTAGAAGTTTCTTCATCTTCTTCTTGCTGATCATCTCTAGTAGGTGTGTTGACACTCTGGCCAACCGACTCTCTTCGTGGTGGCTGATTTTCCTTCTGTAACTCCTGTTCATTATTCAACATATTCCTCTGATCAGCAAATAGTGAAACTTCCTGTATGCTTGGAGAGCGTGTCTCCAATGGCGTAGGTGATTCTACCACAATTTTAGGAGGCTCTGGCTGAACTGGCTCTTTCCTTCAAGGTCTTGAGTTCAGCAACTGCTTCTTCTAGTATGCTGGCACTATGATCTCCTCAACAGGGTAGTCAAAGGAATTGATCACTTTTAGCTCTGGTCTATACATGCCTTCAAAACCATCCCTTGTGAATGCCAAGACTGTATGGGTAAAGTGTCCAAATCCTGGCACTCCTGGCCCAACTAATCAGCGGAGGGTATCTCATCGCTTTCATAACTGATGAAGAATGCTCATGTCTCGCCCACCCGGACTGAATCGGAATAATTCTACACTCTCGATCATACTCAAAGGTAGTCTTGAAAATATTCTCTTTTCTAACTTTTAGTTTCATCCCATGCACCAGCCCCCTCAATAATTCTCAATAATATTTGGTTTGCCGAACTCTTCTGACAAAGATCCATCCTGATATTGTCAGAAACAGTAGTGTCATCATGGTGGATAAGAAAGGAAAATCAAGCTCATTTTCAGCCTTGGTCAGAGGAAGGACATACTGTCAATTTCCCATGATGATTAAAGTCAAGTCTTCTTCTTTCTTCGAATCTTATCATAAAGTATGAGTTGCCTAGATATCTCTAACATCAAAAATCCTCTATTTGTGGTGGGTATTTGGCAATCGAAGGTATATGGAGAAAACCTTGTACTTAATGGGTGAATTCTGGAATTAAACCACAAACCGCATCTTTCATCAATTCCGGGCCTTCAGATCCTATGAGGAGTCCTTTGTCAAGGTGATCTCGTTATGTGCATAGTGAAGGCATTGTTGACCCTCTTGTAATGGGACGTGCTTGTCAGGTGTAGCTGCGGACAAGCCTCATGAATTTTGAACTGATGAGAGCCACATCCAATTGGCTCCTTGTAAGATATTCCGCTGTACTTCGTCATATGAGCCAACATGTAGATGATGTACGAGCCCATGTAAAATGTCTTTGTCCTCCTCAAACTTCGGAGTTGTTCGTGCAAATTATCACTAATCATCACTGACTAGTTAATATGCTCCTTCCCTTCCAGCACGAGGTTGATGTAGTAGAACATCCATGGCTCAAAGATTAATGCTTGAGGACAACCTCCAACCCTGCTGAGCATCATAATCAAATCACAGTATTCTTGCTTCAGATCATCTGAAATTATCTGCCTTGACAACTTTGTGCGAGAGGGCTTGGGCTTGTTCATCCAACGAGAGTTAATCATATCAGCACATCTCTCGAATGTTGAAGCATACATCCGCTCAGCACGTTCTCTCGTCTTGTAAATCTTTTTCTCATGTGAAGGAATCCCAAAGGCTTCGCCAATAGTTGCAGGCGTGAGGTTGGCGAACAATCTGCCATCAGGTGAGACAACAGACCTGTGCTCAAGGTCGTAGCAATTAGCACACTCCATAATCAACTCCGGACACTGAATTGCTGGTGGAAAACCAGCAGCTGCATATAATCCACTCCTGACAATATTGTGAGATGTGATCAAAGGACGATGGCCTCCAACTCCCATTATTCGACTTCTGAAAGCCTCCATGTTGAAAGAACCCAAGTTTGTATCAGCCAACTTGCCTAGCTTCGAAGAGAATTTTGACTCCGGCAGGAATGACTTGCTCAGCTTCTTGATAACAGCCTGCCTGGACGCATTTGCCTTGCTGGATTCAGCATTGTTTTCTCTGCCAGTCGCTCTTACTTCAGCCATTCTACAAAAACAAAGACAGTCATCAACAATTTAACTTAGAAAAAATAAAATCACATTGGGGCTGCCAACTGACTTTTGAAAATGAGAAGCTGCAACACTGTATTTCATCTTCAAACCTCAACACTTCCTGCAGCAACCTCGAACTTTAAATACTTCGAAAATTTTCCAAGCTAGCTTCAACAACTTCAGCACTTAGAGAAAATTCGACCAACTTTACTTCAACAACTTCTTAGCACTTAGACTTCTTCAAACTCGCACTCTTCAAAGTTCAGCTTCAGCACAACACTCTCACATCGAGAGCCCAAGTTCGCACTTCTTCACCAAGTTTTAGCTTGCACTGCAATCTTCTTCTGCTTCAAATCGAACTTCTTCAGCTAATGGAGAGAAATGAAACAACTTCATAGCTCATATAGCTAAGTCGAATTCTAGAAGGAGCCAATTTTAGCAAGAATTCGAATTTCCCTCCTCAGGTAGCTGCAACACTTGTCATCTGATGTCTGAAATATTTGACCTTCTAGAATTTCAAGAAGATTCATCTTCACTGGTCAAGGCGTACTTAGCATTTTTAACTCATTTTTTGAAAAAGATTAACTTCAACTGTACTCTCTTAAGAAATTCATTTCACTAGCTGAGCCTTTGACAGTTTGACTTCATCCATCTAGGCTCGAGAAAATTCACCTTCATGAAGAACTTTGATCAAAATCATCTAGTCATTCAACTTCAAATTCACCATCCAAGGCATTTTATTTTCAAAAACATCTTTTATTCCCTGCCTTAGAATTTTTTTAAATTTTCCCCTAGGAAATTCATCAATCAGGTGCCCATGAAAAATCCTCATCTCAAAATTCTTGGCATGCTGTGGAAGACTTTAAAATCAATTCCTCGTCGGAAATGTCCGATACCCAGAAGAAAATTCCCTTCAGAAAGCGTTGAATTCATGTGTCTACAAACTAAGGGGTACATTTAATTTTTTTGAATTTTAACCTTAGAAAATTATTTTCTTCAAGATTTATCTTCATTCATCAACTCTGGGCGTATTTTTCTTGCTTTGCCTTGAAATTTTTTATCATCCTCATGAAGCTGGGATATTCTGACTCATCCTTGCCAACTTTATTCATGCCTTAACAAATTTCATCACCCTCTCAAGCCTGGGCGTATTTTCTCTAGAGGTGAAATTTTAATTTTTTTAACATATCATCACCAGCTTGGGCGCATTTGAGGGGGAAAACTTGAATTTTGTCTTAGAAAATTCTCCTCCATTCATCTTTCTCTAGTCATGGCGCATATAGCATATCACACCTTAGCTACTTTTCTTTTTAGAAAACCACCACCTCTAACATCCTTTGGCGCATTTCACATGTTGAGGAGGAATTACGCCTTAGAACTTATCTTGCCTCCACCTTAGACTTGGGCACATTTGACATGCCTAGGAGGATTTAACCACGCCTTGGTAACCTTTTTACCCATCTTACCTTGCACTTTGGGCGCATTTAGGGGTAGGAGGTGGAATTAACTCCAGACTTAGAATTTTTTTTTCTTCACATGCTGGAGATGAGGGTGCATTTTGAGACCCTTGTAGGACTTAACACTAAGAAATTTTTTTCAATCACCAACTTCAAGATGTTTGGGTGCATTTTGGGGGTCAAGCAGGACAGACTTCAGACTTAGAAAATTTTCCATCCCTTTGCCAATCATGGGCGCATTTTAGGGGTCAAGCAGGAACTTTAACACTTGAAATTTTTTTCCATCCTCCTCTCAATCTTATCTTGGGTGCATTTGGAGACCCCTGCAGGATTTGTTCAGACTTAGGCATTTTTCCAGCTTGCTCGCTCTTGATTTACTATATTTAGTAAGCCCTCTGATTTTCATATCTCTGAAGCTTGGATTGATTTGGAATTCACGCCACGGGATCCTCATGACCTAGGTGATCTGTTTGCCACTGTCTCAAATGATTTGCTATTATAAAGGTTTCGAGGCTACTATTTATAAAATCGGCCAGCTTCATGACTTCCTAAATCTCACACTTCAAATTCAAATGACGTGGACCTCGTGGATGACCTCACGCTCACACCGCTACCGGCGTTGACTATTATTTATAAATGTTTTCAAAAGGAGACTTAATATAAATAGTGTTCTCCGATTGCTTTCAAATTCTTACCGCAGGATAGTTTGAGATACCGATCGTAGTGATAGCATTGCTTTCAAAATTCGCATTTACCCCTATTTTGGGTCCCAAGCTTGAAACCGTTGACGTGTTTTGACCGACCAACATAGAATAAAGTCTCCCCAACGGACACGATCTCTCTTCTTGAACAGTATTCAAGATGTATTTGGCAGTAAGATCATGTCAACCCAAGGTTCCTTTGAGCACAGTTTTGGCCTTACGTGATATTGCCGGTATGTCGGTGACTTATACAATTGTTCGATTAACAACAAAACAGACTACAAGGCTTTCGTGATCTGATGATTTGCTGTGAGCGTAAGTTTCCTAATTTAACCGGAAATGAAATCAATTAAAAGTGTGAAATGGAAGTTTATGGCCCCATTCTAAAATGTAGAGTGGAGTTTACCATCAGATTTCAACCTGGATTTCACCTAGCTCACGGACAAACAGAACCTATGTAACTTCAAGGGAAATATAAAGATGTTCAACGAGGACTTAACATGCACACCATCACAATGACGCATATAAGCATATAAATCACAACTGAAGTTAAACTCAAGGTAATGTCCAGTTGACCACACAAGGCGAACTTATCATCAACAAGCCGCTAGTGGTATGGAATAAAGCTAAGCTATCTTAGTAAAACACCACACACCAAAGTAAGCTACTTGCATGAATTTAAGCTACTTGGATACGAAAGGAAGAAGATACCTTGCTAGCATTTCATGACAAGACGAATTCCATCATCAATGAAAAGATCTATTATCATAAAATGTGTTACACAACAATCTCTTCAAAAGTTTTCAAAGGGAAAACTTTCTTTCTTCTCCAAATGATGCAAAAATGCTCTACAATGCTACACTATCTAATTCTAATGCTAATACTCTCTCAATGTCTACTGTCTACTATTCCAATGTCTAATTCTAATTCCTTACAAATGAGGACTCCTTTATATATAGCTAGCCAAGTCCCAAGACTATTAGGTTACAATCAATAGAAAATGAATCGTACACCAGCCTTAAATAATATTGCCCTAAAACCACGCACAGGAGAGTGGATAATAAATGTTTATAACGTCCACCATCATCCTTCTAGAAGATTCCATTTGTAGACGCGTTCACACTGTTCTCGATCTTCTTTCTTGGCGTTGTTCTTTGATTTCTTCCACTTGAGGGTCTTCATCTTCGTCACTTTGAGTTATACTAAGTCTTAAACTTAGCCATTTTCTGCAAATTTACCCTCTGAGATTGAACCATCTTCATCGTAAGCCCACTCGCATATCGTACCCGGCCACATTCCTCCTGCAAAACAAGCAAGGAGAGGGGAATTAGAACACTTCATGATATAAACTTAACTTACTCACCTGATTTTCATGCCTTGATCTCCAAGCGTTCATCGCCAACTTCGTGTTCAAATTCATGCCTTAGACAAATTTCATCATCCTCGAGGACGCATCATCTTCAACTGCATCTTCAAGAAACTCATTTCACCTGCTGGAGCTCTGGCAACTTTGATTTTGTTCATCTCTGGCTTAAGAAAACTATCCTCACGAAGGATTGAAGCAAATTCACCTAGGCAGTTTCTTTCAAATTCATCGTCTGGAGGATTTCACCTTGAAAATACATTTCCTTCACACTTGCCTTAGAAAATTTTCAAATTTCCCTTAGGAAATTCATCAACCTGGCGCCAATCACAAATATCCATCCTGAAGGTCGTAGCAAAGCATGGAAGGCTTTAAAATCAACTCCTCAGCAACAATCTTCGATACCCAGAAGAAAATTTTCTCCAGAACGCGTTGAATTCATGGGTACCCAACGAACGGGTTCATTTGATTTTTTTTAAATTTTGAACCTTAGAAAATATTCTCCTGTGAAATTTATTCTCATTCTTCGATCCCCTCTGAGAATTTCTTGTTGCTCTGACTTGGAAAATTTTATTCCTGCACTGCCAACATCTTTTGACTTCATCACTGGCAAAATTCACTCTGACCTTGGGAAAATTCACCATCTCACCAGACTTGGGCATATTTTCTAGAGGAAGGGAATACTCCATGCCTTAGAAAATTTTTAAATCATCTTGAAAAACTTTGAAAATTTTGCCCTGGAAAATTTTACTAGTTTGCCAATGGGAAAATCATCAACTCCGTCGAGAATTTTTTTTTTATTCACGCCTGGCACATTTTATTTCCCTAGCCATCTTGGATTTTATTTCACACTTGAAAAAAAATATTCATTTGAAGCCCCAACGTTTTAGAGAAATTTTTAACACTTAGGCGATATTTCACTTTCTACTTGAGGCGCCTAGCACTTGCCATTTCATTCCCACCACCTTCAAATATTTTCTAACACATATCACGCCTTCAACGCCTTAGGAAAAATCTCCAACACCTATAACCTTAGGCGCATATCACACTTTGAGAGGGAATTTTAAAATCACGCCTTAGAAATATGTTCAACACTCCTTAGCATTTTCAACGCCCAACACACTTCAATCACCCTCTTTGCATGGCGCATATTACTTGAAGGAGATGGAGATTTAAAATCACGCCTTGGAGTATTCATCTACCTTTCACCCTGCCTTGGAATATCTTTTATCCCATTTACCACCTCCATTTACTACTTACAATCCAAACATGGGCGCATTTGAGGCATAGAGGAGGATGAGTTTTGTTGACTTGTTGACTCCTTGGTTGCATGGGCGCATTTAACATAGGGAGGTGGATAAAACACATGCAACGCCACCTTGCCTTCCTTATTTTGTCTTCACTTGGCAGCTTTGGGCGCATTTCTTATGTGGAGGAGGATAAAAAAAAAGGTTGACTTTGCTTTGACCCCCTCTCTCCTTGGGCGCATTTCATACCCCTTGCTGGATGAAACTTATACTTAGAAATTTTTTAGCAACTTGCTTATGAGGTGGGCGCATTTCAGCATGTGTGAAGGATGACACATTTCCAACGGCCAGCCTTGACTTCTTGTTAGGCGCATTTGCTACATGAGAGGGATGGGCGCAAATGGAGGGTGGTGGAGGATAAAGTTTGAATGTTTTTCTCAAGTGACTCCTCAACTTCCAACTTTTGTCCTCATGTGCATGCATTTGGGCGCATTTTAGCCCTTGAGGAGGATAAGAATCATTGACTTCTTTGACTCACTGTGCCTTGGGCGCATTTTACTAGTGGAGGAGGATGAGTCTTATACTTAGAAATTTTTTTATTTTTAACTTTCATCCCTTGAAGTGATGAGCCTCGGCGTTAGATGAAAACCTTGACTTTCTTTTCGATTTTCCGCTTAATGACGGCTCCCTGTGAAGATAACCACACTTAGAAATTTCATGCCCTGAATAGACATGATTTTAAGTGCCCGCCGGACGGACTCTGCATTTAGACACAACTTTCATCATCCTCGCCACCTGATGTGCCTCATATTTATAGTAAGTCCTCCGAATTTGCGCCTGCCTTGACCAACTCGAATTTTTGAACGAGTATCCCACAACTTTATCAACTTGTCGGCACTGCCACTTTTAGTCACCCTGCTATTTATAGCCTATTTTTGAAGGTGGCTTACTATAAATAGTAAGCTCTTGTTTCTGATAGCTCCCAAGCTCCGATCGAGTTGAAATTTGGATGTGGCGCTCCTCACCACGTGGCCTTACTGCCGTGGTTAATCGGCGCATGCAAATCGATTTAATATTTTAGACAGCCTAATGACTTACTATAAATAGTGCGTCTGCTTGACCCGAATTTCACCAGCAGAGCAGTTTGAGGCTGATCATGGCGTTTACATTTGCCAAGACGACTTTGATGCCTATTTTAGTTCAAGTCGAACCTAATTTGCATCAGATGCGATCAAAAGATCTCTGCTTTTTCGTTTTTATGATCATGATCAGCTTGTGATCTTCGAACCGCCGAAGCGGTCACGACACACCATAAAATAGTAAAGTTCATCAGTGAGAATCCGTTGTATGTCACACCATCGCGGTTTCCTAAAACCCACGAATCAATTACATGTAAAAGAAAACCTCGACATGCAAACCCTAAAAATAGCCTCTTTGAAGGTCAATCTCAAAGTATGTCCTTATTGTATGTTACATCACTGCTAAGGTCTCGAAACTCAGAAGTGAATATCCAGACATGCAAAGAAAAATCAGACTGACTCAACGCAGCTTAAGCCGGACTGCTAAAAATAGTAAGTTATCCGTTTTTGCTCAAATTTAGCATGCAAGCAGTCTGATATACTCTGAGTGTGGTGTGACTGTCGGAATCTCAAAAATGTCGACGAATCGCCTGTAATTTCACACTTACTAAAAATAGTAAGTACCTTGGAATCTGATGAAACTTTGCTGGAGGCCTGCTGGATGTCTGCTGACAACAATATTAAGTTCAATTTTCAATGTATTCACCTCGTTTGACTTCAAATTGGCTGGAAAGACTCAAACCCTAATTTCAGACTTGGCCAAATTCATGTTGAAGCTTGCAGACGGGAACGTCCCCAGGAAGCAGACCATAGAAAAGAGACAGACGGAGAGAGAGAGACACAAAAACCAAAGCCAAACGACCAGAATGGAGCAAAAATTAGGGGTCCCCATCTTGAATGGGGCGATGTGTGAAAAGTTATTAACAAACTTTAATTTGACTTGCATGTCGATCAAATGACCTCCGTTTGACCTCGTTTCTTTTGCACTTTGCTTTGTTCGTGATGCTGAGGTGTTGGGCAGCTGCTGGAATGATCCTGCTAAAAATAGTAAGTCTTTGAAAAGTGATCATCTTGTCTTGCATGTCACATCACTGTAGATCTTGAAAACCTATAAAGAATAACCGATACGCCGAAAAGTCCCGTATGCAAACTCTAAAAATAGCCTCCTCAAGATGCTGCCCGAAAAAGCCTGATCCCTTGCCTGTATGTTACACCACCTGCAAAGCTTTCAAAAACCTGCTGGGGAAACAACCGACATGTAGAAAATTCCAACATGCAAACCCTAAAAATAGCCTCCAAAGGCTGAATAATGAAAGTCATCGTCTCGTTTTGCATGTTATATCACCGCGTAGGTCTCAGAAAACCTAGAAATAATCTTCAGACATGCATTGAAATTTTTTGCATATAAACCCTAAAAACAACTCCTAAAGGTGAACTTGCTAAAAAATAGAAAGTTGTTAGTTCTGGCTCAAAATTTGCAGACAAGTAATTTGACATGCTCTGGATGCAGTGTAACGATCGAAACTTCAAAAGTGCTGAGAAAATGCCCCAAATTAGGTACTTACTAAAAATAGTAAGTTGTTAGAATTCACTGAAATTTTGCTGGGGACCTGTTGGAAGCATGTTGACTGTATTACCGAGCTCAGATTTCAACTTATTCATTCCATTTGACTTCAAACTGGCCAGAAGATAGCAAACCCTAATTCTCAGACTTAGCCCAAAATTTCACGTTCAAGCTCAAAGGCGGGCACATCCCTGGAAAGGTAGACAACATAAAAGAGATAGAAAGAGAGAGAGAGACAAAAACAAAGCCAAAAGACCAGAATGGAGCAAAAATTAGGGGGTCCCCATTTTGAATGGGGCGATGTGTGAAAAGGTCACAACAGGACAATAAATCTCTTCCTTTGTATCTTCTATTCAATGTGCCTTTCATGGTGACAACATGTAGAAGATGGGGCATGTAGAGGTGAAAACATAGTTTCTTAGACTTGTGATGGAAAAGCTTGGAAGATGCTAGATTGTAAACAAATAAAACATGGACAAATTAGTAGGCATTTCTAGATATATTGGCAAGGAAGGTAAAGGTCGAGTACAAATTGATAGATTTTTGATTGAGAGTGAGTATATTTTGGAGGTTCATGTGATCTAGATGAGCACTCTTACATTGCCCAAGCTTTCATAGGTTAGAAGATTGATATCAAAATTACATATTGATTAGAAGGCTCGAGATGCTACTGTTAAACTAGGATTGCCAGTAGAGACAATTGATATCTTAGAGTAGCTATTTTAGCTATTGCTATTTTTAGTTGGCTATTGATAGATAAGCTTGTAGAAGGTTTATTTTCAAACTTGATAGTTTTAGTTGGATCTATTTGAAAATTTCCCTCTTAATATATGCTATTTGAGATAATTTTGTATTATAGCTTGCTTTGTTTCCAAGCAATCTATTTTCAGCATAGAACTTTTAAAGTTTTCTTTCATAATTATCTTTTAATAAATTTCATTGTACGAGCATTTAAATTCTTGTAAACATTTATAAATAAGTGCTTAATGCACTTATATTGGAGCCAATAGTAATTCAATACCTAATTGTGATGTTTTATTAGGATTTAACTACATATTTTTTGAGTCAAACTCATTGACCCATATTTCATACATAGTGGTTTACATGAATCCCTCTATTAGGAGCATGAATGGTCCACTTAGCACTTGTTGCATCCAGGTGATGCTCACAAGGATGAAGCATTAGGATTTCCTAGGAGGTCACCCATCCTTGTACTATTTTGACTCAAGCGCATTTAACCATGTCTAATGTCCCTGTTTTCCATCCCGCCTCACAAACATTAATTAATTTAATTATTTAATGTTGCTTGGCAAAAAGTGCAACTATAAAGGTAATATTAAATGATTAGATTAAATGGAGTTATAAAGTGATGTTGGAGAATAATTAAAATATAATTTAATAAAGTCATTTTATAATAAAGTGCTAATGTGTTTTGGCGGCAAAACTAAAAAGGTATTAGAAAAGGACACGATGGCTCATTTCTCAATATGCGAAGATTGTTATTATTTGTTTGGTTTTCAGGAGAGCTCAACTTTCCAGAGGCTTGATGACGGAAACCCACGAGTTTGAGGTTCGAAGGATTGGATGAAAACCCTATTCCTTCTGCATGCGGATTCACATTAGAGTTCACGTTTGGGCTTGAAGATTGATTGGGAATTTTGTGGGTCTTCTTTGAAGACAAAATTTTGAATATTCAAAGTTTGGCTGATATCAGGGTTTGGGAGAATTTCAGAATGTTCATGGTTTGAACAATTTATTAGGACTGGCATACATATTGTTAAGATTTCAGACTCCATATTTCAAACCCTTCCTTATATTTATGCTAGTCAACCACATGAAGTTGGGCAATTTATGTTAGATAGTTATTGGCATATCTGCTGGACGGTGATAGGACAAAGGGGCAGAATAGACGAAACAGGTGAGACAAAATAGCAGCTACCAACCATCAAATTACTTCTAGACTAATAGCAACAAATAAAGGAGTTATCGGGCTGGTCAAAGGAATTCGTAAAGATATGAGAATCAAGTCAGAGTTGGCAGTACTAAAAGGGGTGATTCAATTTATGTAAGACAACGGACTCTTATTTGTGTTATCGTGGCCTTTAGACCATCGCAACTTGAAGAGGGATCACATCGTGCATTGTTGGAGTCCTACGTGGAGGAGCCATATCAAGTCAAAGGGGGAAGCATTGACATTAAGTTGGAAGCTATCGAGCCCATAAGCATTGTTGCCAACTCCTAATCCAAACGTGAGCCTTCAAAATTTTGTCGCTGCCTTTCCAGCTTGTTGCGGGTTTATTTCATGGTGGGCATGGAAACTTAGTGTGTGTGAGACTCCTACGTGGAGGTCAACACCAGTCTAAGGGACATATCAACTATATTTGAAGCTTGCACCTTGTAAACATAGTCGCCAGCCTTCAACAGAACCGTGGAACTTGCATGATAGACATGGCTTGCTAAGGTCAGCCTCATTACTTGAGACATATATATATATATATATATATATATATGACACTCTTCAGATTGTAGCTGGAAGGTCATTGTGCCAATTCCCAGGTCATGGTATATTATGAGTTTTTTATAATATCAGTTTGTAAATTCTGAAATAACCTGATGCCTTCCAATTTTGAATGAATTTGCTATCTTTAATATATGGTATACCGTTTCTCATAGTGTATTGAATTGAACATAAATCTCTTTCATTATATGTGTAAAATCACATTGAGCATAATGCCTTATAAGAGAACTCCTGAAGCCATCTAAAATCGGAAGCACAACAATTGTTTGACAAAATGTTTACATCTGTCAAATTGAGAAAACCCGAGAAGTATCACTCTATCTAACAGGGTGAAGAGCACACATGAAATACTGAGGGGGGAGGGGGTGGCGTGAATCAGTATTTCAAAACTTTAAAAACTTGAAACCATATAAATCAGAAATCAAAACAGTAAGAGCAAACATTGGACACCATGAACACCAAAATTACGTGGAAAACCCTTTCGGGTAAAAAACCACGACAAAATATTGCTTTTATTGTCTTCAAAGGGCACCAACCCAGATTACATGAGTGAGCACCAACTCTCCAGAATCACCAACTTCGATTGGCTGAAGCACCAACTCCAGCATGAGCACCAACTCACTGAAGATTAACACAACTCTGCAATTCTGAATCTTAACTACGAATTCAATCTGCACACCAATTGAGACACTTATGCTTGCCAATGAAGTATTTGATCAAGCTCTGAAATCTTTTGTTTTGAAAATTTACTCTGCAACCAAACCTTAACTCTTTTCATTTATCAATTTTCATAACAAGCTCATTCTATGTTATGCAGAAACAACCACTTCATACTCGTATGTATGCACTATCACATCTGAAAATGGACTCCAATACACGACCTCCTGTATCAATATTTGTACACCAAACCCTACGTACAGGAAAACATAACAGTCTTCACACAAACCGCCTTTTCAAAACCTTCAAAGAGAGACGAATATCAACAACAGTCCCTCACATCTCATACACAACACGGCTTCATCACTCAAAAATAAGTTTCGTTGATAAATTTGAGCACACCAACATACATAAACATTTTACAACACCTAGATTGAATTATCTCCAGAATCAACCTGTAGCCCATCTTCATCTTCCTCAACATATGTGGACACTCACATTCACGACTTTCACTAATATTTAAGACTCCATACAGAGGCGCACACAGATTTCAATATACAATATCTAAAAGAGATTCTGCACCAAGAATAATGATAACTATTTTAAAATCTCATGGCAATCACCTATATCGATTCATGGATTCTCATTACTCCACACAGATCAATAGTAACTCATGATGTAGCACACGCATGAGGTGGTAATGAGAGCATTGAATAATATTCATGTCTTGAATCCATGAATACACCAAGATGGTCTTTTTTCTCATGCGAACACAATCCATTTCAAAGTCAAAAAGGGAAGCGATACATTTTAATCCTCACGACATTTTTTTAATTACCGAATTGACTAAGAAGAGAAATATATAAAATGAAAACAGCTGAGGTTGTTGACATCATATTCGCAGCCACGTAGAAGACGTGTATATCACATCTCTTTTTTTACTCTACAATTTATGAGACTCCATGTATGACCAAATTAACGCATACGACATCCCTTGCATACAACCCACACCTCCTTCAAACCTTAATGACACATAATTCTGTGCGAGTCAAATAAATATGGTGATTGTCAGGGAAAAGGAAGACTCCACGACATGGAGTAATAGATGAGGTGTTATCACTTAGCTGTCACAACAATAGATAAGAATAAGCTGCCTTATAAAGAAGAGAAATCGACACCAGTGAATGAGGATGTTGCCCAAAATACAATGTTTCAGATACGTATGAAATAAATCTGACCAAGACCATGAGCCGCCCTCAAACACGATGAAGCATAAAACACGAACTGTTACCAAGCCCTGTCATTCACCAAAAAGCCATCTCCAATAAATTTCCGTTAGGAATGATATTGCACATAAAGTATAAGCCGCCAAGAATTAAGAGCAAGCAGCCAACCAAGACCCGAACATTTGACTATTTCGAGTCAACATTCATAACTTAGGCATTACAAATGATATGGAAAAAGACTTGTTGACTGAGTAAGTAAAGCAAGCAAACAACTGAAGTAAGAAATCAAGCAGCTCAAGCAAGCAAACAAGTAGCTCAAACAAGCGAGCAAGTAGCTCAAGCAAGCAAGTAGCTCAACATGACAGGTATAGTGATAGCATGCATGATGATGTATTCCAATCAGCTGATGTTAATGATTCAATATCTTATCTTAGTGTTGATGCTCATGATGATCCGGGTGTGTTAGCACCTAACCTAGAGGAAGCTGAAGTTGGCAAGTAAATTGCCGATAATAAACTAGAAAATTTGTGTGGTGTTGATATGTCTCAAGGGTCCCATCACTTGGCAAGGCAATTGAAGGTAAATGAGGATATGATTATTGCAGCCTTAAAACATTTTTATGATATACAAAAGTTGATGTCAGCCTGGTGTTGTTGGACCTCAGGAGCACATAAGGACCTAGATGGAGAATTTTACCTTGCAGATCTTCAGGCATTTAGAGAAGCTTTTGGGGTAATGAAATCTAATTACCTTCACCTCCTTGCAGATAGAGATCATCTTCTCATGCTTGATGAGATTTATTATGATGCACTAAAAGGGGAAAGAAGAGAAGGTTGATAAGCTCACTCATGAGCTTAAGGTCACCATGGACTCCTTGAAGAGCACTCAAATGGCCCTTCAAGAGTCAGAGACTCAGATGGAGAAGCTCATTGTGGAGTTGAGCTTGGCACAATCTTCATCATCCATAGCTAAAACTCAGCTATCTATGATAGCCTTCAGTGATGAGCATACATCCACAAATTGTGGGAATGTGCATATTGAAGATGTGGAAACATCAATTTCGTTTATAGGTGTAGATGATACCAATGGGATGAATGCATTGGATGAGTTTAAAAGGGAACAGTATGTGGCAACAGGTGTCCTTGAAGAAATATCTTCTACATGTGAAATATGCCCAAGTCTCTACATTGGTGATGTAGAGATTGCTATTGATAGGTTTTGTGATGAAGAGGTGGATTTTGCTGAGAGTTGTGTGTTAGATCACAATGCTGTTCCATCTTCTCTATAGGAGGATTGTAGGGCATCATCTAGTGGGGAAATGTAATATCCCCTTCTCGAGCGTGATCAATTCAGTTGACTGTTGGCCTATTCCGGAGACCACAGGCTACTCAGAGGGTAAAATTAGGGTTTCTCGTTTTGGAGGTTGTTGTTGCTCAAAATTTGGAGATTGATTTGCGGATTCTTTCTGGGTTTTCAGAGAGCTTCGCAGTGGTATGACTTGCAGTGCAATCCGAGCATCTTCTGGAATTTACTATTTTTAGTAAATTCTATTTCTGGCAGTGGTCCTGTGGTTTTCAGTGCAGTTGGCTCTCTTCTTCAGCCAGTTCAGTTGGTTTGATCATTTTTGGCCCAGACATTTCTTGAGAGAGAGGTCTACTAATTAATTAAATAATGTTATATTTTAATGTTGACCTCTTGCCTAGTTTTATCACTTGGTTGTTCTAAAAAGGTGGTCTTCATGGGTGGACGCCTCATTGGAGGTAATTTAATATTTTCCTAAGGTCTAAAATCATGCTTAAAAAGGGACGCCAACTTTGTTGAGGAGATGATTTTAAAATGAAGTCAAATTAGCTTTGAATAAAGGACGCCTATACTTGGAGGGAAATGAAGTCAAATTCAAATTTGAATTAGGGCGCACTTTCTAGAAGTTTCTGGAGATTCCTTGATGAGCCTTTATATGGAGACCTCTTCTCTTCATTTTATCATCTTATGTCTACAGTAAAGTTATGCTGCCGAAATGGTGATTGGATTGCTTCGAGGAATGGATGCCTCCTAGCCTTGGCTTGACTTCTTGCTTGAAAGATAGCAACTAGTGGAGAGTTAGTTGTAGATGAGTGAGCTTTGTAGTGAGTTTTGCATTGTAGTAGTTGTTTTTTGCAATTGTAGTTCAATTTCTTGCAATTTAATCAAAATCTGGAGTTGCTGGTTTGTATTGCAGATTGGTGTTTTGACTCACAAGTCTTTGGGCGAATTTATTTTGGTTTTGGGTATTTTACCCATGCATTTGCTAGCTAAGGGTGCCCTTTCTGTGAAGTTTGAGAATTTTTAATGAAGTCTGGTTTTTTCTAGCTAGAAATCGCCCCTCTTGCAGCCGTACCTTTTGGGACAGTCTTGGGAGTTGTGCAAAAAAAATATTCAGCTGGAAGTTGAAGTTTCATGTTAGGTACTTGGTCGCCATCCTTATTGGAGTCCTTTGCATTCAGTTTCAGGTTCATTGGTTGAGTTAGGAATTTTTTATGAGCATTTTAGTAGGGTTCTGTGTTGCTGGTTATGCATTTTCAGTCCATGTTCTGTCATATCAGCTTGCATAAAGTCTGTCTTTTGAGTTGGGTTCGGATTGGAAGTCATTGTGATCGTTGAGGAGACATTATACTATATTGCAGCATTGTTAGACTTCTTATTCTATGTTATTGGCAGGCACTCTCTAATTCATTGTAAGCTGAACAGTAGTACTGTCAGCAATCTTACTTCTTCTTCTTATGCTTCATTGTAATACCCGTTGAATAAGTGGAAGAGGCTGGCTTGCCGCCTATCTTACGTTTTGAATTTATCAGTTCTGTATCTCTCGCCATAGGTCGCCCATTCCACCCGGCTGGTGCAATATCCTGGTGCTTGTAGTTTACTTTCAGACAGGCCTCTTAGAATTTGATCATATGTTCGCCCATCTTGGACACATTCTTGCTAGAGTTACCTGGGCCCAACAAAGACATGAAGATCCTCTCGACCATATGTTTACACTCCTTGCCCAACTTTGATCCTCGTGTATCCTTGGTTCGAAAGTATATTCTCGCATCTTTGAAAGCTCTTGAGCTAATTCCTAACTGCAGCATGTTGTTTAGAATTGCATTCAAAATTGAAAAAATGGTTCGGAATATTTTTAGGAAACCGCATTCATGACAAGATATGTTTCCCATTCTGAAAGTACAAAATTCAATTTTATAAAGTTCGATTGTGATCATCTACCTGAATGAGTCAGCATGAATAAGGATCAAGGTTATTAGCGATATGTTGAACAAACTTTAATTCATTTTGATAACACGATAAGTTTATCGGTCACCTCCTTTGGTCAGCTGAATTTGAGGAAAGGCAGAATGGGGTATTGGCTAGAGTTTCTATCCCAAGTTTGTGGACTATCAAGCTTGCTTTAGAGGTAATCAAATCAAATTTCCTCCATTTGGTTTCTATCAATGACCTTTCCATCAGGGTTGCAGAGAAGGTTTATAGAGTTGTTGTAAGGTCTGTCCATCGCGATCTAAGTTGCTAGTCATCTTTTGCTGGTGGCAGTGAAGTATGGAATCCACGTGACTGTATTGACATTCCATTAACACAAGCGGGTGAGTTTCACCTTGATTGCATGGTAAGGTGTGCTCACCATTTTTCTTTCAGCCTGTGTACGAATGATTTGATGGCACATAAATATGGGTTGGATAAAAGATTGCACGCTTCACTCTGGTATGATGTGCTTCCAACATCAATAGATGAATCTAAATCTTGCAGGCACCTTAATTTGTTTCGAGTTGATGATTGTGTTATCACCTGAAATTGCACCCTTGTTGAACCTGATGTTCAACACCTCAGTGTAACATGGGAAGACCTCTAAAGATGTGGGTTTCTTATAAACAGAGGTCAACCTCCGGAGAAGGCCGACTTCCTTTGTGCTATCACCTAAAACTACTGATTTTGGTAAAGGAAAAGGGAGAAGGAATGCATAAAATAAAACTAAACTATGGTGATGCACCGAACAGACAAGAACAATGAGATACTCAATTCACACTTGAATACTGATGATGAACATAAGATTACACGTCAAATTCTGCAAGCCTTGCACTAACATTTCACAAACGGGTTCGATTCACACACTTTTTCCGGAGAGGAAAGAAAGATTTTCACAGATCAGAATCTATGTGTGCCTAAATGAACACAATTTGTAATTTATATAATGATACTTTTGCAAAGGAAGGCATGAAACACAAGATAAAGTTATGAAGGAATAAAAGAAATTCACAAAAATAACTTGATCATGAACTTGAAATGCACAACACTTTGCAAGAACTAGATGGAAAATCTGAACATCAATGGTACTCATGGTAAACTTTATATAACATGTTCCAAAATGAGTTACAGAAATATGCTAATCCGAGAGAGGACTGTAGAAGTCACAGACTTCAGAAAAGCATCAGGAGAACTAATTACAAAGAGGCAAAAAATGCCTTATATACGAAAGTGTGTCGGCCCCTGCCTTAGGGTTTTTCAAAAAATGAGTCGGTGCCTGGACATGTTGGCCCTAGAAGTCTTGGAAAGAAGTCAATGAAGCATTAAATGCTCATCCCCCCTCCATGTTGGTGAAAGCTCGTCCCTGGGCATGTCTTTAGATTTTTTTACAGCCGTTGTTATTGACTAGCAGCCCATCGAGTCCGCCATCGGGATTTTGTCAGGGTCGCCTTGAATGCTCTGCGACGCGGTCATTAATGCCGCTCCACTTTCTCCAGCCGACATCTCCAGCTGTTGTCGTGACTCACGGCCTCTTCTGGTCTACCATCTCCGAGGAACGTCACCAGATTTACCCGATAGATTCAGCGCCATTACTTTGCCGAGCCGACACCCCAGTTGTGCATATTCTCGAAGGTCAAGGGTTGCTTTGCAGAACGCATATCGGTGAGAGTTTTAATCACGTCTCCTTGATGCGAACACATCATATAGTAGCTATCGGCATAGCTTAGGAGTGTCGGCGGGGCCTCATGGTGAGCTGCTTTCTTCTCCCTAAGCTCCCTTATTTTGGCAAGACCCCATCGGGTCGGTGAGACACTATGGCAAAGGCAAGATCCTTC
>VDFB02299214.1:0-15139 GCA_007258455.2 Sequoia sempervirens | reverse complement strand
CCAAATCCACTTCTAGGAACTTCATGAAACCTCAAGTACCAAATCAATCTCCTCTTGCTTATCCTTCCCCTTCCTTTGACAATGGAAACCAAGCACTTAGCTAAAATTCCCCTCCAAATCCTTTTCAAGGTCCTCATCCTAATCCCCAATTTACCATTCCATGGAAGCTTCCACCTCTTATTCCACTTGTTCATATCCCCACCCCTCCCTCTTCATGTCATGATCCCCCTCCATCTCATAACCAATACCACACTATGCCATCCACCCCATCCCAACATAATACCATAGAGAAGGCAATGAACTGTTTGAAAAAATTCCTCAAGGAAATGTGGTCTCATAGTGATGGAATGTCATGACACATTTGTTTGTCATGGAATTCCATCACCACACGACCACATTTCTTTAAGGAATTTTTTCAAACAATTCACTACCTTCTCTATGCTACCACATTTTTTCGTACATGTCTACCAAAGCATTTTATCAAATGGTTCACCACCCTGTTGCTATGGATAAAATCCTAAAACAAGTTCTTTTGAACAAGCTATGGATAAGGAAAATAGTAAGCATGATAGTAAGAAATATCTAGTTCAAAAAGTACTCAAAATTTTATTCATTATCTCATACATTATAAGCCATGACCTGCATCACTATTGTAGTTTTTTTGATTGAATAATTTGTCATTTTATTTTCAGATGTTGGAAGCGAAAACACCTCCAAATGTTCATAGGGAAATGGAGCATGGTGTTTATTCTTCTATAGACTCCTCAATGCCTATCATGGGGGTATGAGGCAAATTACTAAATTTCAAATTACATTCACTGTTATAGTTGTTAGTTAGTGAAAAATAAAATGATTATTGATTCATAGTTTAATTTCTCTTTGGATGGTTTCTATAGGACTTCAACACACCACATCATGGGTATGCAAATATTTCCCTTGAGGAGAGTGGATCGCCTCAGTGGCACATGATTATTTTGGTTAAATATATCATCCTTTTTTTTTATAATGCAATTTCTATATATTAATGGGTCTTTACTTGTTATTGTAAATGCATAAGGCTTGGACAGTGAATCCAAACTCTGTGGAGGAGCACTAGGAGCACCCCTCAACCTCAGAGTAAACGAGTGATAGATACATCGCCATCCACTTGACTAGCAAAGGGAAAGAGTTTGTTTCAGGATCTTGGAGGGCAATAAATTTTGATTGGGGTCCTTTGTTGCATGCCTACATGGAATTTTTGGACATATTTTGTATTGCATATATTTGAAATTGTATGCCTATATGGAATTCTTGTAAGCCTATATGGCTATTTTGTATATATTTCATACTTATATCAACATATATTGATGTATGCCTACATGGCTATTTGGGTAGACCTACTCAAACATGAACAAACAATCAAACATTAGTCAATAAACAAGTCATAAACAAGCATTCCCCATGAAATTCTTCTAAGCACAAGAACATTGAACTCAAAGCAAAAATAACAAATAAAAGCTAATGAACTTTTATTCTAAATGCTCAAAATAGCATCCCATGGGGGAATTGGTGCTTCTTTGATGTGAAAGAAGCCCTTTCCCAATCCCTTGACAAACTTTGATGATGATTTATTGATCCTTGATAAACATGACAATAACCTTGCTATGATTGATGAAATCTATGGAAACTTGGATGAGAATGTGGATGAATTTGCTCAAATCTGTAGATAGTAACCTTGCATGAAGTTGTGGATGATTGTGGATTCAAATGAGCATAATGATCTTACATGGATTATGGATGCCCAATCAAATAAAGAAGGCCTCTATTTATAATGGAGAAGGATTGGAGAATAAGGAATAGGAAGAATGTGGGATTAAACTTGAATCAATGGCATTGTGCCACTTGTCAACATGCTAATGAAGGAGAGTGGAGCACATTTTGAACAATGTGCATGTTAAATGCATGTAGGTGGAATTTGAAATTCAAAAGATGGCTCGTGCAAGAAGAATTGTAAGAGGAGTTAATGCCAAGTTGGCTCAAGAAAAGGACATGTAAGAGCCTTTAATGCCATGTTGGAGGATAAAAGTCCTTTGGGAGGGAGATTTCAAATTGGTGGAATATTCCAAGGATATGCCACATTTGAATGAAAATAGAGGAATTAATAAATCAAATAAATTGATTTACATGTGCAAGTTGCAAAAGGTAGAGGAATGGAGGATTTAGGAGTTAATTAATTTGTGATTAATTAACTTAGATGGAATTAGTTGATATGAATTTTGATTTAGATATTTAGATTTATTTAAATCAAATGAGAGGATAGTTGGGAGATAAATTTAATTAAATAAAATGATTTATTCAATTAAATGAAGAACATTAGGATTTAATTAAATAAATTTGATTTATTTAATCAAAGGGGAACATTAGGATTTACTTAAATAAAGTTGATTTATTTAATTAAAGGAAGAACATTAGGATTTAATTAAATAAAGTTGATTTATTTTATTAAAGAGGAATTTTGATGAAATAATCTGATAAAGTGTATTATCTGATTAAGGATGAAATTTAATGAATTTAATTAAATAAAGATTATTTAATTAAATGATTAGTAAAGAAGTGATCAAGAATTGAAGTTAGTGAATCAGAGTCGAGTGCACGATATCAATCAGGATAATTTGAGCATCTACAACTATGTATTCATGTGTATACTTCATGGCTTACGTGTATTTGAGTACTTGTGCTTCACTTATTCACATGTATACTTATTAATTGGTTATCCCTAGCATTGCTAATTACTGTCCTTCATGGTTTGTCTTGAATATTTATTAATTGATGCTAAACAACTTCAATATTTCTAAAAATGATTCACCAATGATTTATCATTTACTTATGTTCTAATTCAATCTAGAATCCATGGAAGAATTTAAAGGGGATAAATCTAGGAGGAGAGGGAAGATATATATTTATAGTGTAACCTATTGTACCTTCTCTATAAAAACCTCTAACGACTCTTGTATTCTTTGCTACTCTATTTTCTACTTTTCATATCCCATTTTCATAGGTGGATGTTCACTTCTCTCATTTTTTTTCCTTCTCCTCTTTTAGGTCCTCACCTCCACTTGTGGTATTCTAAAATAAGCTCTAGTTTGTGGTGGGAACCTACTAAGATTCAAAGGAGTCATTAGTTTTCCCCTTAGCTTTCTTGGGTGATTTTATTATTTCTTGGTTGGTTACAATGTATTTGATAGTTAATTTTGTGGAGATGGAACCTCTCATTCTTTGCAGTAGGACATTTTAGGTAGATTCCTCTTCAATAAGAGCTACAATTAATTATTTCTTTTGTTTTCTTTGAAATACTCATTGGAGTGGGGTTAGGATACTTTAAAATGAAATATATGGTTGAATAGGTTGCAAATTATTCTAGCACCAAATCTACCTATGTAATTAGCTACTTGGTCTCGAAACTGGGAGGTTTTGATTTTTACTCCTTTTTCATCACCAAATGATATTATTGTTATTTCACTTACTTGTATTTGAGTCTTTTTTGGAGTGAAGGAAGATGTAGGATTGAAATGATCCTTCTCATATATGTCATCCCATTTATTACCCAAGGAAAAGTGACTTGGTTTGTCCACCATGTGTCCAACATTTTTCCCATATTTTCACCAATTACTTATTCTATATTCACTCCAACCTAGCTTCTTCAAAGAATGCATTTTTAATTCTAGGTGATATGCAACAAATTTCTTCTAGAACGTTTGATATGATTGTGAAGGAGTAGGAATAGGGGTTGTAATATCTCATGTATCAACATATATTTATACCTCTTCTTTGGGCTATTTTTAGCGTCTACTTATGGTCGAGGCTCTAGTGTGAACTTATTAACGTCATTGTTCTTGATTCTCTCTAGCTAGGTCATAAGCCACCATGTGGGCTCATATTTCAATTGACCTATGATTAGGTTTAACTATAAATCTTTTAATTTTTTTCTATAATCTTGAAAATTTCCTCTTTACAACAACCATATTGTTGTAAGGGCAAGGAGGATAATTAAAAAAATGTCTTACCCTTGCTAGACTTGAGAATGATCATAGAAGATTTTAAGAGTCATGTAGCCTTCTCATTTGTGATTAGAGGCATAATAGGAATAAGAAAGTTACCTAAATACTAATATTAATAATAATCAATTCAATGTAAGTATGAGATCCACATAGTAATTGGATCATAACCCCTTTGAGAATGAAAAGGTTTAGGATTTTCTCAACTATTTTGACACCCAAATGTTTTACCTCTTTCACGAAATCATATGCTTTTGGTGTGGAAAACTCAGACTTGTCAACTATCATGTGAATCTTTCTCTTTTGTTTTGTTTTGCATGCTATCATAAGGGATTGAGCTGGTTGAATGTAGCTTGGAGTGTTTCGATGTGTTTGGGTGTGAAAGAGGACCATGCCTAGCATAAACGTACCCATTCAGACGTGTTGGAGCAGTCAATTTGGTCGCATGAGTTGTAGAATGAAAGTTGCACCACTTTGCAACTTTACATTGCTTACATTTGACAACTTTTTTCTCAACTGAAAAGTCATCACCATGGAAAAACTCTTCCAAGATAGAAAAACTGAGATATGTTATTGTAGAGGGGCCCAACACAATCTCGTAGCCTCAAATTTTTTTTAGTAAATGTCACGATTTTCGAGTAATATCCTATCAAAGATTACATCTATTTTGCACTTTGGACTCTTAAGGGATCAAGCCAGTTGAACATAGCTTAAAGTGATTTGGAATGTTTAGGTGTTAAAGAGGACCATTCCTAGTATAAACATACCCATATGGATATGTTGGAATAGTCATTTTGGTCACACGAGTTGCAGAATGAAAGTTGCACCACTTTGCAACTTTACATTGCTTCTATTTGACAACTTTTTCCTGAACTAAAAAGTCATCACCATGAGAAAACACCTCTGAGATAAAAAAAAATGAGAGGTTATTGTAGAGGGGCCCAATATAATCTCTGTGGTCCTATACGAAGCATCACTTCGCTTCCTAGCAATAGTCTATCAAAGATTTCAATCCATTTTGCACTTTGGACTCTTATGGATTGAGCCAAGTATTCACCCTAGCTTTGAGTATTTGATGCGAAAGAGGACCATGCCTAGAATAAACGTACCCATTAGAATGTTTTGGAAAAGTTGATTTGGTTGCACTAGCTCAGAATGAAAGTTGCACCACTTTGCAACTTTACACTGTTTACATTTGACAACTTTTTCTTCAATTGAAAAGTCATCACCACGGGAAAACACATTTGAGATAGAAAAAACCAAGACAGGTTATTGTAGAGGGTCCCAAGACAATCCCGTAGCCTCAGATGAAAAGTTTTTAAGTATCATGGTTTCCGAGTAATAGCCTGTCAAAGATTGCAACCATTTTGCACTTTGGACTCTTAATGGATTTATCTGGTACAACATAGCTCAAAGTGATTCAACATGTTTATGTGTGAAAGAGGACCATTCCTAGAGTAATCATACCCATCTAGTTATGTTGGAACAATCAATTTGGTTGCACAAGTTGCAAAATGAAAGTTGCACCACTTTGCAACTTTACACTACTTGCATTTGACAACTTTTTCCTTATTTGAAAAGTCGTCACCATGGGAAAACACTTCCGAGATAGCAAAAAATGAGAGGTTATTATAGAGGGGCCCAACGCAATCCCATAGCATCAGACGAAAAGTTTGTAAGCATCATGGTTTCTAAGTAATATCTCATCAAATATTACAACCATTTTTCTCTTTGGACTCTTAAGGGATTGAGTAGGTACAACGTAGCTCAGAGTGATTTGAAATGTTTGGGTGTGAAAGGGAACCATACCTAGCATAAATGTACTCATCTAGACATGTTGGAATAGTTAGTTTGGTTGCATGAGTTGCAGAACAAAAGTTGCACCACTTTGCAACTTACACTGCTTGCATTTGACAACTTTTTTCTCAACTGAAAAGTCGTCACTACGGGAAAATGACTTCGAGATAGAAAAAAAAAAGAGAGGTTATTGTAGAGGGCCCCAACATGATCCCCTAGCCTTATAAATTTTGTAAGCATCACAATTTTTGAGTAATAGTCTGTCAAAGATTGTATCCATTTTGCACTTTGGAATCTTAACAGATTGAGCTGGTACAACATAGCTCATAATGATTCAGTGTGTTTGGGTGTGAAAGAGTACTATTCCTAGCATAAACATACCCATCCATAAGTGTTGGAATAGTCAGTTTGGTCACACAAGTTGCAGAATGAAAGTTACACTACTTTGCAACTTTACATTGCTTGCATTTGACAACTTTTTCCTCAACTAAAAAGTCATCACCATAAGAAAACACCTTTGAAATAGAAAAAATGAGAGGTTATTGTAGAGGGACCCAACACCATCCAGTAGCTTCAAACAAAAATTTTCTAAGCATTACTATTTCCTAGTACTAGCTCATCAAAGATTGCAACCCTTTTGCACTTTGGACTCTTAAGAGACTGAGCTAGTTGAACATAGCTCAAAGTGATTCAAATGGTGTTGTATACACCTAAAATCGGTCATAACATCTAATTAGTTAAATACTAATTATTAAAATAATATTCAACTATGTATAAATAAATTTATATTGTTCACCCTTTTCTAATTCTCCAAATCTAAAATCATATTCTTCTAATTTAATTAAATAAATAAATTTCCATAAGATTTTTTTATTTAATTAAGTTTCACTAATCTCGATTAGGAATTCAAGCACATGTCTACAATTTTTTTTTCCACTTCACCAAGGTCGCATGAAATTAAATAATTCTAATTTTAAAATTAGAATTATTTTCAAACACATGGCTTATTCCTCACACATGTTTTCAACCAATTTTCAAACACATGGTCTTTTCTTCTCGCAGTTGATTCTTCCATCCATTTGGCATGTTGCCTATTGGTCAAGAGATTCCTCCATCCATTTGGCATGCTGTCTTTGGTCAATGGGACAACTTCTTGATTCTCTTCATTTTCACCGTTCATCCTTCTTGTTTGAATCTAGACCATCGATCATTGCCACCTCACAAGATGCTTGGAAATTGATATAAATACAACCCTTTGGCATTGTATTTTGCATCCACTTTTGAATAGAGCTATTATGCAAGAATATCATTTGATCATTGGAGCATTTTGGGAGTCGTATAGTTACATTTCATATCATGCTTTGCATCATAGTTAAATCTTAGAATCACACTTTGCTTCATAGTTGTATTTTATATCCCACTTTGCATCATACTTGCATTTTAGATTAGCATATTCATAGTTAGCATTTGAGCATATGTAGAATCATCCTAGTTTCATGTCATAGCATTTACATTGTATAATCTAACACCATCATCCATTTATCATAGTATCCATTATCCTTTCCATTGTATAGTTTCATGTAGGAACTTAATTGGCTTGCATGTTGAATATTATCTCATTTACTAAGTTGTCATTTTAACAACCATTGTGCACATAGAAATCTGAGGGCCAAATGGTTTAATAAATCCTTGGGAATAGAGGACAATGAGATGTTCTTAAAAGATTTGTTTAACTGCAAAATAGAGTAGTTTACTTGATTCAAATAGTTGATATAATTCATTTTATTAAGATTTATGTTGATTTACTAATAATTTCCACATTTCACACACACACAAAATAGCACCCACCATGGGGCCAAACCCCATTTCTAACAGTTTACTTGAAAAATTCATTTAAACAGGCTGGACGTGACATTTTAGTGCAACCGTGGTTTCTTTCGATGCATCTAACTGATCTTTCAACACATCAGGGGTCTATTCTGGTGCATACAATCAATCTTTTGGCTCATACATCAACTATTTTAGTGCATACAGGGAGCTTTTCAGTGCATACATCACTTCTTTTAGTGCATACATCACTTCTTTTAGTGCATACATCACTTCTTTTAGCGCATATTTCACTTCTTTTAGCTCATCCATTAGTTATTTTAGTGCATCGATAAGTTATTTTAGTGCATGCACATGAGTTCTTTTAGCACATAGGGTATCTGTTTTAGTGGATTGAATGACTGTTCTAGCACATCTGTGTAAATTTCAAAAATTTCAAAAATCCGTTAGCTAATTTGTGTTTTCTGCTTGTAGGTAGTTTTATACGCTAGTCAAAGAAAAATTTATCAAACTACTGATGATTTATGTAGGGGCTGGAGTCATTTAAATACTTTCTTTTGGTTAAGATAGGCATCTAGCTTAATTAGAAGAGATAAAGAACACCATGTCTTTCATGCGTAATGATTGGTAGGCATATGCTTTCCCCTTAACTGGGTGACCAAAAAGCTAGACCCATTCCTATTTATTTGCGAGTGTGAGTTGAGTATATTGCATGTGTTCTCTCTTTGTTCACACAAGGAAAGATTGATTGAACTACATATGTACTTACTCACTTTTGTTTATCCATAGAGGGCTTTCCTTGTGGGAAAAAGTAATCACCCAAGGGAATGACCCAACCGGTAACACGCTAAAACCAAGCAACTTCCAACTGGGATATAAACGTGGGTACTTGGAGAAAGTTCAAGTATCACGAGGATTGTTCCGACAAGAAGGGAAACAATGGTCTCTTGCCACATGGATGATCCCCCATGAACAAAATTCCTATATTAAAACCCTTTGTTGTAGCAAGGCCAAAATCCTTAATCTATTTGTTGGTGCAAGAACGGTTGTTCTGAAGCCATCCCACATTCTTGCAGCTTTTAGTAGAGATGAAAAATATGCCATGGGAGATTCATGGGTATTGATGCTTGGCTACCTTATAGAAGTGAGTGTCATGGAGGGGAGCTAGTGGGGTCAAGCATCAATCATCCGCTATAAGTAAGCGCAGCTGGAGTAAAATCCAAGTGGGAATTCAACAAATATAGTCCTACACAACCTAAGTTGTACATGGTCGATGTGTCTTTACCAATGTGTTTTTGAACCAATTTCAAACAAAAACATCACATGTTGAAAGTGAAAACATTGATTCAGAAAAAAATTCATTGAAACAACTAAGTCTCTAATTGGAAAATTCAAAAAATTAAACAAATTCCCAACAAACTACGCCATCTTTCCAATCTCGCCAAAGCATGCATTCTCAGATTTTCATTACTGCGAAATATTTTAAACAATATCCAGTCCACTATTATAGCTCCATCTATGCAAAACTATGGTGACCGCCCTTCCTGCTCCAGCAGATAACGTGAATATTTTAGCATTAATCTATGCATTCTTTTCCAAAGGCATTATCTTATTATAAGCAGATTGTGCAAACTTCCTAGAGCCACGTCCTGTTTTTAGCGATTCATTCAACAACCTTGTTACAGCAGGTTCTGGAAATGGTCTTCCAATGGACACCTTCTATTCTAGGTATTCACAAATCCATATGCACAACATTAGTTCAACTTTCATTATAGTATATTATCCATTCGGCCATCCTATGCATCCGCGCTCGTTTAGTGCATCCATTGAATGAAACCGCAAGAGTCAGTCTTGTCCAGCCATTAGCTTTGAACTGGGGACTCTAGGAAGTCCCTTTTCATCCAAAATCGGTTCTCAAAGCAACAAAGTCTAAACACAAGCGATTAAATGATTCATGAAAGATCAAAAAATCCGTAAACCAAAGTTCCATATCCAAATCCCATCAAAATGCTCTCTGGCACCATCTAATGTGATTTCAGAGAGATTGGTCTTCAATTTCTACAAAAGAGCTTCAAAGAACAATCCCAACTTGTACTCATTTTATTGTTGTCAAAATCCAAGACCTTTCCAAAGATTTGAGTATCTCATATAGGAAGAAAATTTGTCTCTCGTTTCTCAGTTTGAGCCAAAATTCCTAAAATGAGTCAGCCCAACTTAATTGTTCCTTAGGGTACAAATGCATTCTCTAAACTTGTCAAAACTAACCTCTACAAGTGGAATTCTCCAAATTAAACCTAGATCTAAACATATCAAAGTGCCTAAATCATCAAACCTATCACATCTTTGATTGTTAAGCCTAGTTTCATCATCAGGATTTATCATCCTCTCATCACGAAGCGAAACTATATAATCAAATCCAACTTAGTCTCATCACTAGAATTTTTCATTCTAGTGGACTTAGTTGTAATCCTTGGCACTATTCCAAACAAAGATCAAAGTTTAGTCAGAGCATAACACTTGAATTCCCATTCAAACAAGGTTACAAAAATAAAAACTCAAGGAAAAAGGACTTGAAAATCAAAACATTGAAGAGCCAAACCTTGGAACTCCAAACATTGAAACTCCAACCATTGAAATTCCAACCATTGAGACTCAAAACACCGAAACGCAAAACAGTGAAAAACAAAACATCATGGCTAAGGCTGAAGAAAACCCTTTCCATGTGATCAACAACACTGAAGGGGAAGAAATAACCAAGGAAGATATCCAACATGCTAAACAAGACCCTAACTTCCACAAATGCTTATAAAATATTTTTGAAAGAAATGGGGAAAAGTGCCTCCTTATGCTAGCTAAATAAGGTGTCAAACTACCTGAGGACTTTGATGTGAATCAATTGAAAGCACCTCCAAAACAACCCAAAAAAGAAACCGAACAAGTGGTTGCCCTAACTCACCAAATGAAGAACCTTCAACAAAAAATTCTTGATATGCAAAGAGGAACCTCAAAACGATATTTGATCCAAGACATTTATCCATAGCCTTTTGATCAAAGTATCCACATGATCCCCTTTCCAAAACATTATGAATTCCCAAAATACGACAAATACAATGTCAAAACAGACCCAATAGACCATGCGAGGGAATTTAGAACCATGAGTCTTGAATTTTCATATGAGGAAATGTACTTAATGAGATTATTCCCATGAAGTTTAGGTGGAAAACATATTGAATGGTTCTCCAAACTCACCCCACCAATTAACACATTTGAGGAATTGGTCAACAAGTTCATCACCTAATATTCTTATAACATTAAACATGACATCACCATGAAAGATCTTTGTAACTTGACACAAAAGAAGGGTGAATCATTCCTTGTATTCTTGCAAAAATGGAGAAGGTTATTTGCACAATATTCTCATCCCATACCCGAAAAGGAAAAGATAGAAATATTTATTGACAATCTCAATGACGAAATGAGTTATAGATTGGAGTTACAATGTCCACCAACCTTCGAAAATTTGATTGAAAACATGATTAAAATCGAGGAAGCCCTAGTTAAGAGATGATTCATCAAAATTTACAATGAAAACAACTCATAAAACTCCTCCAAAAATTACAGTAGTGGTGAAAAACCCAAGTTTTGGCAATGAAACAAGAATGTTGGAAATAACGATGGTGTAGTTGAAATGCAAAATGCAAAACTTGTATTCAACCTAACTACAACCATCACCAAAACTAATTAGAATAACAATCCCCCCAACAACCAAAGCAACAATCAAAGAAACAACCAAAACAACAACCAAAATGTCAACCAAAACAACAATCAAGGTAATGCTGGATCTAGAATACCATCATATCGAACATCCTCAAATCGAAGGAGGTTCACCCCTTTAGGAAAATCATTAGAGTCAACATTGAAGGAAATTCTCGAAGCTAAATTCATAATGTTACCAAAGGCAAGAAATTGGGAGCCACAAGTTAAGCCTCCACGGTGGAATGATGCCCATTACTGTGAGTTTCATTGAAATAAGGGACATAAAACCAATGATTGCATGCAGTTGAAGCACTTGATACAAGATCTAATCGACAACAAGACTATATTTGTAGAAGGGCCCCAAACCAACAATGATCATGGAGTGTTCAAGAACCCTCTACCCAACTACAAAAAATGGGAATCTTCTTCTTCAAATACCAAAGGTAAAAATGTGAACTATGTCTATGACACCACCATTCTGCACATCAAAGTGGTTGATGATCAAACCCATGACAAATCAGATCTTATTGCAAATGATAACTCAAAAAATGATAATACCATTGAACATGAACAAAACATCATTGCAATTGAAAATCATCACCTTGATTTCGACACTACCTCACATCAAATCAATGTTATCAAAATAAAAGATCAATAAGACAACACACCTGTCAATGCAATCACACGAGGACAAGCCAAGGTAACATTGAAAGAAGCTACCCCTTCCACGTCCAAATCAGATTCTATCCCTACAAATCAATATAACATAGTTGATCAGTTGTAGAAAATACCAGCACAAATTATATCCATCTTGGAATTACTCAAAATCTCACCAGTGCATAAAGAAATCTTGGAACAAGCTCTACTCACCACCATGGTACCAAACAATCTAGAGGTCTTCCAATTTCAGACTATGGTGGGACATTTGACTGCACCACATTGCTTATCTTTTTCCAAACACGATGATGTATCTATCAACTATTCACACAACGCTTCCCTCCACATTGAGGTCTTAATCCATAAACACCATGTCAAGCGTGTCCTAATAGATGGAGGAGTTGGCCTGAATATCTGTACATTGAAACTTGTCCATGCACTAGGATATTCAGAAAATGCTATTGATCCTAGAAGGAAAATCACAATAAAAGCATACGATGACGAGGAGAGATGTTCACAAGGGCTGATAGTGTTACCTATTCAAGTGGGACTAGTTGTCAGAGATATAGTATGCCAAATGTTAGACAAAGAGTTAACATACAACATACTCTTGGGAAGACCTTGGATTCATGACATGCAAGTAGTGCCATCCACATATCACCAATGTTTGAAGTTCCCATTCAATGGGCAATAAATCACTATTACAGCTGACTCAAACAACCCTCAATATTGTAACACCCTCAAGACAACCCAAGATGCTTTTGTACCACACAATAGGGAAGCTCCAACTCAGGGTTCATAAAATGATGGGAAACAACTAAATGCCTTGTCAAAGTGGGTGGAGAAAAGGGACTAGTCAAATGATAAGTATATCGGTAATGCTAATCTCTCAAGTAAAGAAAGTACATCAAATCCTACTTCACAAAATCAAGAAAGTCAACTTGAATCCTTATCAAAACAAGTTGCCAAGATCCAATTGAAAGAAAAGGGCATGGGGGAATACTCATTGGAGAAAATCTTATGTTTATCACAACTTTCATCTTCTCCAAAGTCATATGGGCAACCATCAACATCTAGATGGCAATCATCACAACCCAATACACTCTTTGATGGCACCTTTGTGAGATTAGGCACATTAGTGGATGAGTCGGATGAAAAAGAGGTTTTAAATTGGTTATACAAAGATGAATAATCATCACAAACATCCACCTCAAGTGTGAAAACAAAGCAGTATGGCAAAGGAAAGACAATCATGGAAAAAATGGGATACGAGGGAAAAGGTCCTATTGGTAAAAGGAAAGAAGGCATCATAGAACCAATACAACCTATCACAATGAAATCCAAGGATAAAACATGATTGGGGTATAGAGAAGAATCAAGAGAAGAAGCCCGACAAAAAATTGTTGAAAGAATCCTACAACTACAAGCTAGTGATGATCATGAAACTGATTCAAATGAATATGAGTGGGATTCACTATCTGAAGAGTCTTGTCAGGATAAGGAAATTGATGTGGTACAAAAGTATACACCCATACGTGAGGAGGGTCAAATTTTAGGTTACAGACCACTTGAAATAGGATCACAACATATTGATGATTCCAGTGAAGACGATCAGACTCAGAGTGAAACAAATAATTTAGAGGAGAGTTACCTTATAGACATTGATTTTTCTATTGGAAAATCTGAAGAAATTACCATCGGGACCCTTATTTCCTCTGACTTTAGCCAATCCAATGACTCCTTACTCCTCGTACATCCCAAACTCATAGATTGGGATCAAACTGAGCCATCTAATATCCCCATCTTTTCAAATGATGAGGCCATTGTCAACTTCCTCTGTTCTGTCAATCCTGAGACAAATTCCACCATTGAACATCATAATGAAGCTTCCAACCAGGAGAGCATCAAATTTTCTAGCTGCAAAATGAATAATATAGGAAATAGATCTGATGGTGAAAACAATTCAATGGCAGTATCAGATCCAAAAAAAGTAAAAATAAAGAGTGTATCCAACGAAAAAAATCTCTCCAAGGCACTGAAGGATGGAAGATTTGAAACAATCTCTGAACACTTTCAGGAATGATCTAAAGTATTGGTTGAACCCACTCAGTCTATCAATATTGGCAATGAAGAAACAATAAAGACTATCCATCTAGCAGAATCCTTGACAGATCAAGAAAAACTGAACTTCATCAAATTCTTCACAAAAAGACAAGTCAATTTTTCTTGGTCATATGCCAGCATGCTAGGGATTGATCCAGAACTCATCATGCATCACTTTTCATTACCAACAGGGGTAAAACCGGTCAAGAAAAAGTTAAAGAAAATGTATCCACATATTGCCATATTGGTAAAAGCAGAACTGAAGAAGTTATTGGATGTTGGGTTCATTCGACTAATTGACTATGCCGAATGGATATCAAACATTGTTCCTATTTCAAAGCTAGACAAGATAATTAGGATATGCATAGATTTCAAGGATCTCAACAAGGATTTCCCAAAATATGACTTTCCTGTACCAAACATCGACATCATTGTGGATCTAACAACATGATATGGCATGTTGTCACTCATGGATGGTTTTTTCTGCTATAATTAAATCAAAATTACACCTGAAGATCAAGATAAAAAAACCTTCACATGTCCGTGGGGAGCCTTTTGTTGGAATGTTATGCCATTTGGGTTGAAGAACACATGGGCAACTTATTAGCATGCCATGATGACAATATTTCATGATATGATGCACACCTTCATGGAAGACTATGTGGACGATTTGTTAGCCAAATCATAGACCAGAGAAGGAAACCTAGAGATCCTAGACAAAATATTCACCAGATTGGAAAAGTTCAATGTACTACTAAACCCAAAGAAATGTGTGTTTGGGGTAACTTCAGCCAAACTCTTGGGATATACAGATTCAAAAAATGACATTGAGGTAGATCCTGCAAAGGTCAAAGCCAATCATGGAGATGTCACTGCTAAAGAACATCAGTCAACTATGATCTCTGCAAGGGAGATTCCAATCAATCGGAAGATTTATCTCACAATTGGCAGACAAGACCCATCCT
>VDFB02299213.1:0-44591 GCA_007258455.2 Sequoia sempervirens | reverse complement strand
TCAATTAGAATTTTCTCAAATTCTCCCCAGTAGAGTCACCATTTTGTTGGTTGTTTTTAATGTAACCAGGATGGTCTTCTAATCTACCTTTGGAATTTCCAATTCCAATCAAGGGTAGCTCGAAGGACCTAGACCAACTGATGAGGATTTTAAAGACCTCCTACACTTTGGGCTCTACAAGACCTGGGAGGGTGATCCCTTAATGTGTTTACAACCTCGACACCATTATCATAAACAACATTTACAAAAAAGGATAATCTCATTTAATAGCTCAACATAATAGGATAATATCGAATAGAATTGATTGTTCATCAGTAATATCAACTATTTGGAGCATGAGATAACTACAACACAAAGGGATTTAAAATGATTTTTAATTTATTAAATATTTCTAGGATGCACTAAGCTATAAGATAAATCAGTGCCTAATTTTGGGCCATGGAGTCAAACACATAAAAAGAATTCACCAGCTAATGGAATTTAACCAGTGGATTTAAATTTTTAATGCCTTGCATCAACTATTAGTGCCTTACACCAAAAATCCCACTCCTATTATCAATCAAACTCTCCTTACCAAATTCAACCTGCACACCTAAAATCACTATTATCTGCTCAAAGTATTTAACCATTTCTTTGAAATAGACCCATAAAGAAATAACACAACCTCATGAAATTTTAGATGACAAACTCAAAGATACTTTGTATTATTGAATTCATATGATTAAATTGTACAAGTATGGAGACAATTTGAAGATATTTGTGAATGTGCACACACTTTCATGATTTGTTTGCACAAACTGGTTGTTTTTGCTCATGAAATCAGAAATTATAGCTTATAAAATCAAGAAATGACTCAGACTTAGCATTTTCTATCTACCTAACCCCATACAAAATCCCAAAACCCTCAATAATGAGAAGAGAAGAGAAGAAAATAGAAGAATAGAAGTATCCAGAAGAAGCTCATAAGATGATCCAGAGATGCCATCGAGAATCCTATTCACCATTGATCCACAGTAGGAAAGCATCTCTCCTCTCTCTGCAACAAACTTTGCCTCCAAATCTGCCTTTGTTCTCAAACAGATAATCTGCCATGTGATGAATTTCATAATTCACTTAGCTATGTGAAAGATATTTCCTATGCCCGTGAAAATTCCTTTGTTTTCCCTTGCTGAGCTACACCTTCAATTTTATCTCCCAGCACATTATATTTTCCAATTCACTTTACCCTCAGTAATTATTTCACTTTGCTTTTGATATTTTTTTCACAGTACAGAAGTGAAAGTTCGACAAAATTAAATATTCTACTTCTAGCCAACAAAATAATATTCACACAATGAATATTCATCTATGTTATAAAACATTCCCCCTTTATGCACCGTTTAAAATACTTGCCCAGCAAAGTGAATATCAAATTCACTTTTCATTAAAAATTTCTTTCCTTGCCACATTTAAATTGTGGGCACATTTATTCATGCCCTTTCCATATTTTAATGCATATTTGAGACTTACTATAAGGCACTTTATATTTTATTTATCTCCAGCATTAAAACACTATTTTCTTCATATATTTTTAATGAAGGCTCTTATTTAAATTTCTATCAAGTAACTATGCTTTTCACCGATTGGACCCACCATTTAAAAACTTCATCACTGGCAATATTCAATTTTCAATTGTTTTACTATTTAAAATGGTTGAAATATTCACCATCAATTTTTTTTAATTTACTCATTCCTTCAAGCTCTCTGGGGCCCACCAGCCACATGGCACTCACCCACGATATCATGATCAATAAAGAGTGAGCACCTTCACCCCACGAGTTGGCACAGAAGGGCTCAGATTATGTTGCATTTGACCTCTATTATCCTCTGTGTATTTTGTTCCTGCCTTGTTCGTGCCCTAATCTCTTTCACACTTCACATTCTTCTCTACAACTCATTCAAGCCTCTTCCTATTGTGCATAAGCTTATTTTTTTTTAATTCCTCAAATCTGAGGCCTCTCAATGGTGCATACTCTATAGCGAAGGCATTTCATTAAGGTCACATTTTAAAGGAAACGTCCCACATTGCAGGCCATGGGCTCTCCCAATGTTATCCCTTTGTGTTTTGAGGGATGCTTGTGCCCTATCTAAGTCTGGTTTGAGCCTTCTCCATGCATTCTTCATGCATCTACCACATTTCCCTCTCACCTTGACTAGCGCCTTTGAGAAATATCCATACCCCCGCCCTGCATCACTAAAGCCTTTTCAACAAATACATTTTTCCCGTACCTTGCAAGAGTGGTGTTTCCTTTGTGATTTGATGGATGCTCATCTTGTTTCACTCCTGTGTTCGAGCTGTGAAGGATTGCAGCAAAGAACATTTGATTTATGCCCTTATGCATAGGCTTAAACCGCACCATATGCATTTGCTTGGGAGTTTTATGAAGACCTTTCAACTAATGCATTGTCTAAATGTGTCGCCTCTCATTTTTCCCCACTAGATGCCTATCTCCTCTGTTCGCTACATTGAAAGTTTCAAAGGCTCATTTTCAATAGATCCATTTACTTTCCAATGGTGCCCTACTTTCAACATTTTAAATATGCATTTTCTACAGTTTCAGTGTTGGTTTCATGTTATGGGATCCCATCTTACAAAGGAATTTTGTCCAATAGACCCATGCCTATCCTACGCTTTGATGGATGTCTGTATTATGCTCCAATGTTGTTCTCTATTTATTAGTTTGCATGTCTCTTATTAAATTTTTTTCCACACCACAATGTGTCCTTGAAACTTTTGAATGCAACGGTATCATAGGCGCTTTCCCATTTCCCAATGCTTCCATTCCCAAGTTTGAGCAATGTGGGTACCCATTGAAGCCATTCCACCTTTATCATATAGCCTCTTAAACAATTCAAATAGGTTAAATGGTGTTGCAACATTGTTCCATTATGACTCTAGAATGAAAGCATCACCTCTCTAATGGACTTAGTTACCATTCACAGGCTTGAGTTATGCTCAATTATTGATCCATGTATCTAAATGGAAGATGGATCTTGCTCTGCATTTGAATTCATGGAGGCAATGGTATTTAGACACCATTCCATTTACTGACCATCTCAAAGAAGTTTATTTGAAGTGTTTTCCACACTGCAACAATCACAAGCTCATGACCATGCAAAGTATGTCGGGCCTCATGTGGGTCCGACTTATTTTTTTTTCATTTTGAAACAACTTTACCCCTCAAACTGACTTGATGCAGCTTCATAATGCATTAGAAATTGAAAACATAAATGGGTTTTCATCAAAACTCACTTTCAGGCACCTTTGCAAAATGGTAGAAACTGGCTAGATTGGCTCTAGAATTAGCTCGGGAAACTAGTCAAACGATCTTATGAAAACCTAAAAACTTGCAGGCATGTAGCCATTGGTCCAAATAATACAATGCAAAAGATAGATCAACAAAAGGAGTCACAAGGTGAAAGATATTAAACCTCAAAGTTCCTCAACTGAATTTTCTACAACAAACAACTGTTCTGAACCAATTGAAATTGAAGAGATCACCTCGTTACAAAAATACCAAATCAACTCCTAGCGAGCTGCCACTAGACATAATAGATAATTTTGGTGTAGTGAACATGTGTACAAAAGGAATTATCTTGGATCATCACTTGTCAAAAGATACTGAAGTTCAAAGTTGACCTCTCAGAAAGGTTTTTACAAAAGTAGGTGCAAAACAAGAGAAATTGCATTTGATTTTCATCTACTTAATATAGCAAATCATCTTGTAAGGCTCTGAAAACTGACATGTGAAATGATTTTGGTATGGAGAATGGAGAATAACATTCATTTTGACTTGACACACAACTGGTTACAAAATCCAAGCTCAAATAGGAGGCTACTTTGCAAAACTAAACGTTTGCAAACAGTTGAATAGTGACAAAACCCTCCAGCTTCACTTTTCGAAACCCTGACAAAACTCATCCTGGGAAGTTGGAAATTGACATGCACATTCACATAGGACACATGAGTTTGTTTGCAAAGGGATTTTTCTTAGAAATCAATGGGCTTCAAATTACGACCCTCCAAATTAGGTCATTCAAGGAAGTTCATCAAGTGCACTTCTGAAAGTGCAGATGAAAAATTCTGAAATGGGCATCTCAAATTTGTGAAATTTGAGAGTACCAACACTACAGATGTGCTTGCTCACTATTTTTTACCTTTAGAGGGGCCTGCCTAAGAGATACATCCAAAAAGAGAACTCGAAGGTGGCTCCAACCAGTTTTTCACTCGAGTTGGTATACAAATTGATAAGACTAAACTATCAAGTCCTCATGGTATGTAGGCCTTAGCCATACATTGTATTTCAAAATAGGGTACTATGTTAAAAAGTATAAGTTCCCCTAGTAGGATCTATTAAATCCTTTAGTGGCTTGTTGGATGCTTGCAAGGTGCCATGTCCCCAATCACCCTGACTAAACCAATTTGTGTAGAAACCAAAATCCTTTCTATTTGTTGGTACAAGAGGTCATACCTATGAAGTCACCCCACATTTTTGTTGTTCTGTTTAGAAATGAGAAGTTTTTCATAAGAGATTCATGAGAACTGAAGCTTGGCTGAATCGAGAAGTGTGTGTCATGGAGGGGAGCCAATGTGGTCAAGCTTCTAGTCATCCACTTTGAAAAAGTGTTGTTGGTTTTATCCAAGTGGGGATTCAAGAAATATTGTCTCTTTCTATCCTAGGGTTGTACATCATTTTGGAATAAAACCACTTTTCTTGGATCTAAAAACTTGGAAAACAAACATTCAACCATGATCATCAAATTTCAAACCCTTTAGAGGAAGCAAATACCTTTGAAGAAATCCAAGGGCTATTGCTTGCCCTAGGGATTCTATCCTTATATTCTTCTAAGTATTTGTATTTATATGTCAATTTTCTCCCATTAAAGTCAACATTAGGGAACTATTGCCTTGATTTCCTTGGTTTCCACATAATGGACATTGTGGAATGAGAAGAAATTGGGACATTAGACATTTTTTTTTAAAGCTAAGGCAATAAATTATTTGTGGTAAAAATAAATCATTAAGAAAAGGTAAGAATAATTGAACCCCATACATTTTTTATTCCAAATGATTTCATAAAAGATCAAAATCTGAAAACAAAAATCCAAAGGTCTTAGTCAAAAAGCTCTGGAGAAACATTTTCCAATGCTTTGCGAATTTCAAGAGAGATTGGTCTTCAACTTTTATAAACATGCATCAAATAACAATCCCAATTTGTATTCATTTTACTATTGTCAAAATCCAATACTTTTTCAAAGGTTTGAGTATCTCACATAGGAAGTATAGCATGTTCTTCAACACCTAGGTCTTGTAAACAAAAGTATTTCTAGGTTCACTTAGGATCAAAATAAACACCTTCATCCATCCTCAAAATCAAAATCAAAATCCACCTCACAAACAACTCTTGGAAATCTTGAAAAAATTCTTCATGCTAGACTTCGGGCAAATCCTTTGAAATCAAATAAAAAATTTCTTGTTTGACTAGGTGTATGTAGATGAATCCTTCTTTACACAGTTAAATTATCATCTTGTGGAAAAGTTTACTCTAGAACAACATCCAACCTCTTGGAGTTTATGATTTCATTATCCAAACTAAATCCAATCAAAATAAAAATCTAAAATCAAATCCAACACCAATCCAAAAAGTCCTAAAGACTGGTATCTCTTTCAAGGTCTCTAAAGAGTTCAATCATTCACAATCATCCATCTTACAGTGTCTCATCACCATATTTTGATCCTTAATATCTTAGACTTTCTTTTTTTGTACCTAAAGTTTAGATCAATCCAAGGAGTTATAGATTCACCTCTGACATTCCTAAAAAAATGATCCTCATTTTATGGTCCAAACTAGATCTCAACACAAGAACATGGAAACAAACAAGGAAACATCTACTTGAAGTGACTTGAGTCAAACCGCTCCCAAAATCAATCCCAATGGATCTAGAAATCCCATACCCAATCTTCCTCCACTTCCACAAGATCATCAAGAGGAAGGTTTCCAGGAGAGGACATCACTAAGAATGTCCTAGGGATGAGTTAAGATGAAATCATAGAAATGGTCCAAAATCCTGAGATGCACAAAATTGTCAATGCCATGATGAGGCTCAATCATTCACAATACATGATAGAACTAGAAAAAGAAGGGGCTAAAATCCCTTCCAACTATGATGTAAGCACCATTGTGGAAAAACCTCTTGGGATTATGCCCCTTGTCTCATTCACACTCTCATTCTAAAGCATCATTCAACCCATCCCACAACCCACATCATCTCTTGCTCCAACTCAACCAATTGTCAAAAAAGGAAGCTCATTGCTTCATGTTCTTCAAACACATCCCCTTGTAAACAATCAATACTTGGATTGAAACACTATATTGGGTTAGTTTGTTCCTCAAAATTTGAAACACCCATACGTTCTGCTCATCTTTCAGGACCCCAATGAGCCATCCTCTTTCAACGCAACACTGGCATATCCTCTTATAACACAAACCTCTCTCCCCATGACTTCACAAGGAGAAGGTGGCATATTTGGACCAAAGGGCATCTTTGATATGTTATCATCATTATTTTCTAAAGGAAATAGACCACCCATTTTTCCACCACTTCCACCTTTACCATTAACATCCACACCAATCTTTGGTTTAGGGAAACCCCCTTTACCAATCCTCAATCAGAAAATTCAAAACAACCCCCCAATTGTAAATCAAACCATCATACTAAATCCCCCGATCATGCCATCAATATCACAACAATATGTAGAAACAATCCAAACCACACAAGCAATCACTACACCATCCATAAATGCGGTCTCTTGAGGACCTTGCATATCAATCGCACCATCTACCATGCAAAATTAAATCATAAATCCAACAACACCTCTCATCATCACAACTAACACCATTTTGAATCTGCCACTACCACCACCACGAATACCAAACATGGAAAACCCATATATCATCACCTTGCAAGTAGCACAACAGGCCTATTAAAAGGAACTTTAGTACTTTCAAGCGCAACAAGCACAAAAAACCACACAAGTTGCACTATAAGCTACTCAACAAGCGTAGGCACAATAAGCCACACAACAAGCACAACAAGCTACCCAAGCTCAAGCTTTGTTACAATAATAGCAAGCTACCCAAGCTGCCCAAGCTACACAGGTAGCTCAAGCAACTCAAGCAACTCAAGCTGTACAAGCCACACAAGTTGCACAAGCCCAATATCAAGCTCAACAAGCACAAGCACAAGTGCAAGCACATTATCAAGTTGCTCAACAACAAGCATATCAGCAAGCCTTGCAGCAATACCAAGTGCAACAACAAGCATTGTTAGCATGGCAATAACAAAACCAACAACAAGCATTGTTGGCACAACAACAATAAGACCAACAATAAGAATTGTTGACACAATAGCAATTGCAGGCACATAAACAAGCCTTGATCACATAGAAAAAATTACAACAAACTTCCACAAGCATGCAAAACACCCCATCCATCACTTGAATGATCCAACCATCACAAAACATGCTTACTCCACCTCCCAATCTTCAAAATAACATAATGACTCAAATCAAATTACTTTCACAACAAGTGTTAGACCTCTAATCTAGGAAAATAATGAAAACAACAAGCAATTTTTTCCCCTATCCATTCGATAGGAGCCTTGCAATGGTACCATTCCCAAAGGGGTTTCAAATCCCTAAGTTCAACAAATATCATGGGATAGGAAACCCTAAAGATCACATCAAGGAATTCTAGGTACAATGCATGGAGGTGGCATACAAAAATACATATCTAATATGGCTATTCCCTAGAAGTTTGGATAGCCTCACCATGGAATGGTACGCTCACCATCCTCCTAAAATAAAAAATTTCTAAGAGATTACAGACACATTCATACAAAAATATGCATTCAATATAGGTATGGATGTGAGTCTAGAGGAATTATCTTCTGTTAAACAAGCTAAGGGGGAAACATTCACTTCCTTCTTACAATGATGATGATCCAAGACCAATAGGAGCAAATGGACCATGCCAGAAGAAAAATAAATCTACACCATCATTTCCAATCTCGAGAAAACTTTGTCCTTCCATCTAAAGATGTAATGTATCACCACATATGACCATTTGATCCCTAAGGCACTCAACATCAAAAAATCCCTTATTGCACAATGGGGGACACCCACATATCAAGAATATCAAGACTATCACCCATCCACCAACTACAATGAGAAACCTCACACATGCGTGAAAAAAAAAATGTCACTAATGATGGTGAGGTTGATGCCAAGGTCATAATCAACGATCCAAAACAAAACATACAATCATACCAACAACCACAAGGAAACAATTGAAAAAAAACACAAGCCAATGCAGTATCACAACAACCACCCAATAATCAAGTCAATAATCTAAATAATCAAGGGGGACCACCCCCGTGGAACAAACAATATCCTAAAAAATGAAAATACACTACTTTGGGGGAATCAATTGAATCTGTCATGAAGAAATTGGTAAACGAGAATCTCATTAAAATCCTCATCTATGCGAATTATCAAGAACCCAAAGTGAAACCACCATGGTACAATGAAAATCACCTTTGTGATTTTCATAAAATCAAGAGGCACACAATGGCTAGTTGCATGAGGCTGAAAAATCTGATCCAAGACCTTATCGATGACAAGGTCATAAATGTTGAGCAATCGGCCAAAAATCAAGGCCTAAAGATATACATGAATTTGATGCCAGATCATAACAAAGGGAATAACCATGGAAAGACAAATTATGGCAATGTAAACCATGTGTACAATCATGTTGTTGTATCCTTAGATAAAATGGTCACTGTTATTAACATTAAAGAAGCCAAAGTTAATTGTGGAGTCACTACACCTGGTGACAAAGTTACCATTTCTAGATCATCACAACCACCTAGGGTATCCACCTCAAATCCAAAATCCATTCCCAATAGCTACAATGTCTTGGACCATCTGAAAAGATCCCTGCTCAAATCTCCATCATGGAGTTGCTAAAGATGTCAGTCACAACACAACTCCAAATCTCGTAATGTTTTCTGATCAGGACTTCCCCACCCAACCATCTCATAATCATGCACGCCATCTTGAAGTCCTCGTCGATAAAGATAAATTTAAAAGGGTATTGGTGGTGGGGGTGTAGTTCTAAATATCTATTCACTCAAGCTAATAAAAAATATGGGGTTCTCAGAGGTTGCCATTGAAAAAGGTAAGGGTATCATAATCAGAGCATATGATGACCTGGAAAGAGTGTCCCAAGGCACTGTCCAACTCCCTATTCAAGTAGGGCCAGCCATCATGGAAACCACATGCTAGTTCCTTCACCTTGACTTTCCTTATAACATCCTCCTAGGGTGTCCCTAGATCCATGGGATGCAAGTTGTTGCTTCCACCTTCCATCTATGCGTAAAATTCCCATATCAAAATAAAGAGTTCAAGGTCCATGGTGAGCCCAAGCCCTTCTATTACTACAAGAACCTAGAAGCAAAGTACTGTAAACTCTCTCAAGTCCCAAAGAATGATGAAGGACCTACAGCTCCATATGTAGACCCAACTACTTTATCCTCCACTTCTAAGACAAAGACACCCACCATTCTAGAAATATTTGAAATCAAAGTCATTATCCAAGACAATGGTTTGGGGGATTAAAAAATGAAGAAAAGTGCATTTGTAATAAGAGAGTTATCTCAATCTCCTAGGTCTCATAGGCAACCCCCGCTAGCTGAAACAACATCCCAAACCTTCAAAGCAGACCCCTCTAGATTCAGATGTTGGGGAGATCTAAGTCGGGAAGTGGTAGATGAGAAGTATATTTCAAGTCTCCTATACCAAGATGAAAGTCTTGTGCCTAATCTTCCCATGGATGAGAGTAGCAAAGGACTACAAATGATGCTTAGCATTGGTTACAACAAGAACAAGAAACTTGGGTAGAATAACAATGGCCTGCTAGAGCCCATTGACACTAAGAAGCGTATAAGAAATCTTGGCCTCGGATGTACCCCCCAAAAGGTAACTTGGCAAAGCATCCCTAGTTAAAAAGGTCAAAACTCTCCCTCAGTTATTAGCATATGTCCTTTAGCTACTAATATCCATAGGTCAAGTCATAGATAAGTTTACCTTTGACATAACCGATGTATGTAGTGATGAAGATCCCATAATTGACTTACCTATGCTATTTGAGGATTCCTTCCTTGTCACGATTAGTACCCTATCTTTTGAGTCAAACAATCAAACCCATGAATCAAAATTAGTCTATCCTTGACTCATTGATTACGACCAACAAGGACTGCCAATTTTGGACACATTCAAACATGATGAGGTGCTCTCAAAATTCATGGGATTGTGGGATACTATACCATATGGAGATCACAAAGCTAGGTTTGACATTGTGCTAGAAACACATTCCTATTACGAGGAAATGATTAAATCCTTCAGTTGCAAAAGTGAAAATATGAGAATAATCTCTAGGTTTTTGAGTGAAAACCACACTTTGACACTCTTTGACCTAAAAATAGTAAAAATAAAGGACACATCCAATGGTGAAAACCTCTTTGAGGTGCTAGAGGATGACAGACTCAATCTTCCCCTCAGTTTTATTCATCAGGAGAAGTCAGTGGTCTTAGCAAAGAAGTGCAATCTAGTCAACCTGGGAATAGAAGAAATGCCATATAACATTCTATGTAGAATCAATTCTGATAGAACAATAACTTCTAGTAGAATTCCTAAAAGAAAGAAAGAAAAAAATTGCATGAACCTATGTCAACATGCCTGGCCTTGATCCAGAAGTTGTGGTTAACCACCTAGATGCCAGTGAGACAAAAGATAAGAAAGATGCATCCCTAGATAACATTGTTGGTCAAGATGGAAATATAGAAGCTCCTAGATGTAGGGTTCATATGACTAATTGATTATCCAAATTTAGTCTCAAATATTGTACCTGTTTCAAAGCCCACTAGGGGAATTTGCATCTACATGGACTTCAAAGACTTAAATAAAGCATGTCCCAAGGATGATTTCCCTCTCCGAAACATTGATATGATTGTGGATATGATAGAAGGACATAAGATGCTATCATTAATGGATGGATTCTCAGGTTACAACCAAATCATGATAGCTAAGGATGACCAACATAAAATGGCTTTCACTTTCCCATGAGGGACATATTGCTAGAATATGATGCCATTCTGGTTGAAAAATGTGGGAGCTACCTATCAAAGGGCCATGACACTAATCTTTCATGATATGATCCATTAAATTGTGGAAAATTATGTGGATGACATATTGGCCAATTCAAAGAAATGTTGAGATCACATAGTAACATTGGGCTCCATCTTTCATAGGTTAGAGGAATACAAAGTCAGACTCAATCCAAAAAATTGTGTCTTTGGGGTATAGTCAAGAAAAATCCTTGGGTATATCATGTCTATGAGAGGAATTAAGATAAATCCTACCAAGGTCAAGGAAATTATTGAAATGGAGGCACAAAAAATATTGAAACAACTAAGAGGCTTACAAAGAAGACTCCATTTCATCCATCGATTCATAACACAACTAGTAGAAAAGGCTATCCCATATTCTCATCTACTCCACAAGGGAGTAGCATACAAATGGGAAGAGAAACATGTTGGAGTTAAAATGACACTGAGAGGGGGGGGGTGAATCAGTGTCTAAACAAATTTGACCAATTTTCAAAATATCCAAAACATATCACTGATTTGTTCTCAATATTACTCTGATTAATGCATTCATGAGTTGAATGTAATCATTTATAAACAAAATTGAGAAAAGTAATAACTCAATAGTGAACAGAAACAACAACAGCATAGTAAAACAGAAAGAACACAAAAGAACAAAGAGGCACAATATTTTGCCGAGTGGAAAACTCTCCTGGGGTATAAAAACCACTCCCTAAAATGCCTTCTTGGCTTAATCTTATAATCAACTATTCACAATGCCTTATAGGATGATTTTTGAGCACCCACTCAAGGAGCACCAACCCCTCATTTAGAGATATCTATCTCAAGGAGTACCATCCCCTCAAATTATGTTTTGAACAATAATAATGATTCAGAGGGTTTCTCTGTTTTTAGTTAAACACTTATCTCTCTGTTTTCTCATCTACATAATACCTTAAAGATTCAATAACTGAATCCCTAAAATACCTCATAGAGAGGAAACTCACAATCTCTGCATCTTATTATACATATTTTATTGCAAAGTTTTATCCATATATTTTTTATACAGCCAAGGAATGATAGTCTCAGAATTACATCAACTGTCAAACAGAAAAGTAAGTTTTCTGCTTCTATAAATACATCTTGATTTGCATGAAAGATAGGTAATTATCTTCAGAAGTAACGGCAGAACAACCAACCCAGCTAAGAGCTTTTCTCAACAAATCTGAAACTTATGAGATCATTTCTATGCATAAAAACGCACAACTTTCCACCACAGAAAACCATAACATCTAATGTATGAAAGACAATACTTAGTCAGGGCATCATTTGTCATATTAGTAATAGAGATGCAGAGAGCAGTTAAATAAAATAGTGATCATAAACCAGTATAAGCAGCATGAAATGCATAATTGAAAGTACCAAATAGATTTGCAACTCCCATGAATCCATTATCCACTATTGAGCTTCCAGACAGAAATGCACCAAATAAACCTTCCATAAACCTATGTAGGAACCGTTACTGTTAGCAACAACATAAGCGAATAGTTTATGAAGCTTTCTCATGATGGCGGCCAGGCTAGGGTTCGATACCCAGAAAAAAGAATGAGCTCAAAATGTTTTCCCTAACAACCTTTCAATTCAATCGATGCCACGTTATGTCGTAGGCAATTTTAACGTTTCCAGACAACCTTATGGTTGTTGCTTTCACCAAGATCCACCAGAGTCGGGAGAAGTCATACCGAATACACAATGTCATGCCGAGAGCTCACAACACCCTTCTGGTTGATGAGACAAAAAAAGGCTCTTTCACCGAAATGAAACCATTATTCTATCGCTATAGCTTTTGATATCAGAGAGAAATCATATAGATCAACTTTGATATACCGAAAGATATTTGATACACATTGTCACCGTGACAATTCATAACCTGTGCCAAAGGCCTTTGTCATTTTCAAGTCACCGTGACAATACATAGTCGGGGAGATGTTATATAGACTACCCCTTGTTTTGCCGAAACATCCCAAGCTCACCCTAGATCGCCAAGAGAATTCACTTCTCATACCGACAGAGACCATTTGTATTCCATCGGCAAGACATAACAATGTCGGGGAGACGTCTTGTAGAATGCATGAGTCATACTAAAAGTCATCCTTTCATCCGGTGTCGCTGAGACACTACCAAACTCTCGCTGAAAGCCCCTCAAGACTTAGTCGCCAAGACTTGACAGGTTCGCTATGACATTATATCGAAACATATGAGTTACCAAAATGTATTTCTTCATCAGCAGTTGGCAAGACAATACACATTCGATATAACATTTCACCGAAGCAGTAACCTTATGCCGATAAGACATTCAGTGCATTGGTCGGTGAGACAAGCAAACTTCAGAGAGACTATATACCGAAATCATTATGTTTGGCCGAAGAGAAACCCCAGATGATGTTCGGTAAGACAACCACTTCATTGAGACCTATTCTGATATAGCCAAGCTCTTGCCGATAGACTTCCATTCAACCTCTGATCGGTGAGACAAGGTAATTTCACAGTGACCACATACCGATGGAAAAAGCTTATGCCGAAAGACCTTTCTTCTGTCGCCATAACAAAAAGAGGAGTCGTCATGCCGATATGATCCTTTTCTGTCGCCATAACAAGGAGAATGTCATGCAGATATGTTCAAGGAGAATGATAGCAGATGATGACTTTGACCAAAGTTAATTTTTTAAATGCAGTGATGCTTGAACCATTGAAAGTTCAATATTTAAGAATGAAGCCCAAAAGCGCATTACCACCTCTGATAAATGTGACAAGATACCTATCTTCAAATTGAATTCGGGGCATCAGTACACAACACACTATATCTGAGATTGATCATCAAGGAGAACCAACTGAAAGAGATTTTTTCATCAAGGACAAACCATAAACACAACTAGAATCCAACAAACTCCCCCTTTGTCCTTGATGGCAAATAACAAATGACTCTCCCCATTTTTACCTCAATGAGAAAGAGTAGAAGAGAAGATCGTGCAATTTCCATGAAACACAATTGAGAAGCCAACCAAAATATCATGAGAAACAGCTGCAGAAAAAAAAATAGAAGAGCAACAACCAAGATTATAGGAGAGCAGTAAGTGAATGAAAATATTTAACTTGCTCCCCCTAAGCAGTAGCTTGGAGATTTAGTGAAGTAATGATTGAGAGATAACTCCCAATTGAAGTCTCAACCTTTCAAATAGCTCTTTTGCTAAGGGCTTAGTGAAAATGTCAGCCACCTAATCTTGTGAACCAACAAACTATAAGCAGACATCATTAGCCAGTACCTTTTCTCGCAGAAAATGAAACTTGATAGCAATATGTTTAGTTCTAGAGTGCATAACAAGATTTTTTGATATATTTATTGCACTAGTGTTATCACAGAGAATAGAAAAAGGTTTAGGAACATTTATACCCATATCAGATAGAGTTTGACTCATCCAAAGAACTTGTGTACAACATGAAGTGGCATCAATGTATTCTGCTTCAGCAGTGGAAAGAGAAACAGATACTTGTTTCTTGCTGTGCCATGCCACTAAACAATCACCAAGAAAGAATGTAGCACCACTGGTGCTTTTCCTATCATCCAAACAACCAGCCCAGTCAGCATCAGTATAAGCAATCAAAGAGAAATCATTGCTCCTAGGATACCAAAGACCATAATCAAGAGTGCCCTGAATGTATGGGTGTTGTCATAATAGTGGTTTACAATTCCTGAGAGGAACGAATTTTAGCTGAAATCACATATTTTTAGAAAATATAATGATTTAAACCTTAAAAAGTTCCATTTTAAGGATTCCAATTAAAGAGGGTTTGATCAAATCACCTTAGATCAAACCCCCTTGGATAGAACCTCCTAGTTTTAAACCATACCTATAAATGCGTCTCCTTTACACCTATCAAAATGCTGATAAAAAATCACTTTTGATTTAGATTTTGGGGGATCAAATGAATTCATTTAAAATTTATTTCAAATGATTATGGTATTCCTCAGAACAAGCTATCCAATGAATATAATTTTAATATGTTTTGGTTTTGTTATGTATTTGTTTTTTAAGTTTTATTAAACATAGGTTTTTCATCGAAAATGAATTTCTTTGTTCTTCACATGTGGAAAAATAGAAGATTATCAAAAAAAAAATTGAAAAATATGAGTGCACCAGATATTGAAGTCCTTGATCCAACAAAAAAATTAAATTAAAATTTGAATATACAAAAAGTTACGGGTTGCCTGTCGAATTGTAATTCGCTTGACTTTGAAACTTGATTAAGGAAAAAATATTCAATAAAAAACTATCTAACCAAGTGGAAGCACTAGATATCAGAGTTACAAATCTAAATTTTAAAGAATTAGAATCTTCTCCTTCATGGAAAAAAAGTTATGCATTATACGATGTGTGTCACTTTTTAAAAATGTTGTTTTCTGAAAAAAATCTATTTTCATGGGAGATGGAAAAAGATGTGCAATTTGATTCCAAAATTTTTGAAAAAAATATTTTTAGAATCTACAGACAAAATTTGATGAGACTCTAGTTTGCACCATCTTCAAATTCCTCACAGTTTAGCCGCTATAGGTGCCCAAATGTGAAGATTTAGTTAAAAATAATAATTTTAGTGTCGAGTTTGGCCAAAAATTGTAAACCACTATTATGGGATCACCCGTATCTAAAGATCCGTTTAACAGTAGTAACATGAGAGTCTTTAGGTGATGCCTGAAAATGTGCAACAGTACAAACTGCCTGCATAATGTCAGGTCTAGAGGCAGTTAAATATAGGAAACTGTCGATCATTGATCTATATTCCGTTTGATTTGTATCAGGAGAATCATTAGCCTTAGTAAGTTTGCAACCAGTAACCATAGGAGTGCTAACTGGATGGCATTCATCTATCTGAAATTTCTTAAGCATCTCTCTAGCATATTTGGATTGAGAAAGAAATATTCCATTCTGACATTGAGAGATTTGAAGACCCAAAAAGAAGTTTAATTCTCCTAACATTGACATTTCAAACTCATATTCCATTATCTGAGAGAACTTTTTATACAAAGTAACATTATTGTAGCCAAAGATAGTATCATCAACGTAAATTTCAACAACCAAAATATTAGAACCTTCAGTTTTAACATAAAGATTACTATCTACACCTCCTCTAACAAAGCCATTAGAAATTAAGTGACTATCCAACCTAGAGTACCAAGCTCTAGGTGCTTGTTTTAAGCCATAGAGAGCCTTTTTCAACCTGTAAACATGGTTAGGATTATCTTTGCATATAAATCCTTCAAGTTGTTCAACATAGACCTCTTCATCTAGATAGCCATTCAAAAAGGCAGTTTTTGACATCCATTTGATAAATAGTAAAGTTTTTGTAAACAGAATAAGCCAAGAATATTATGATAGATTCTAGTCTAGCAATAGGTGCAAAGGTTACACCAAAATCAATACCTTCTTGTTGATCATAGCCTTTGCAGACAAATCTTGCTTTGTTGCAAATAACATTACCATTTTCATTAACCTTGTTTCTGTATATCCATTTGCCTCCAATGACATTCTTGTCATCTGGTCTTGGGACTAACTCCCAAGTCTGATTTTTCTCAATTTGATCAATCTCTTCTTGCATAGCATTAAGCCAACATGAGTCTGTGAAAGCTTCATTAAAAAATTTAGTCTCAAACTGAGTAACTAGATAGAAAGCAATTTGTGCCTTTTCATCAGATTCTACAGCCTTTTTTCTAGTTTGAACTCCTGCATTTTTATCCCCAATAATCTGATCTTTGGGGTGGTATATAGCTAGAGTTTTTGAAGGAGCATTTAATGCAACCTTTTCAGGACTTGCATTTTCATTTTTAGGGCTTGCTAATTCAACAATAGACTTTGTTGTTCCAACTCCTTCAAAAATTATTTCAAATTCAAGTTCTTCTTCCTCATTATTTTTCAAAGATTCAGCATTCAAATGTGGTCTTTCATCAAATTTTACATTAACAACTTCAACAATCTTATTAAGCCTTTTGTTGAGACATTTATAAGCTTTGTTGTGAGTTGAGTATCCCAAAAAGATACCCTCATCACTTTTGGATTGATAACTTCCAAGATTATCATCATCCTTTTTTATAAAACACCTACTACCAAAATTTTTAAAGTATTTGACAGAAGCAGTTTTTCCAAACCACAGTTCATAAGGAGTGTGTTTAGATTTCACCCTGAGCTACACTCTATTCAAAATGTATATAGCTATATGAACAACTTATTTCCAATACATATCAAACAACTTAGCTTCATCTAGCATGGTTCTAGCCATTTCTTTTCCAGTTTTGTTTTTACGTTCAACTACCCCATTTTGTTGAGGTGTTTTAGTTGCAGCATACTGCCTTTTAATACTGTGTTGTTCACAGTAATCAATAAACTCTTGAGAGGTTAACTCACCTCCTTTGTCTAATCGAAGGCATTTGAGTTTCAGATCAGATTCCTTTTCAACCATTTTACGAAAGATTTTGAACCTTTCAAAGGCTTCTGATTTGTGCTTAAGAAATGTGACCCAAACCATTCTAGTATAATCATCTACAAAAAGCATAAAGTATTTTTCACCATTGATAGACCTTGTTCTAGTTGGTCCACATAAATCAGTATGCACAAGCTATAAAGGTTTTGAAGAAGAATGTTCTTTTGTCTTGAAACTGATTTTAGTTTGTTTACCACTTAAGCATTCTTTGCACAAATAATTTTCTGGCTTGTTAAGAATTGGTAAACCTCTAACATTCTGATTCTTACTGATTCTAATCAGATTTTCAAAGTTTATGTGTCCTAATCTTTTATGCCATAACCAACTCTCTTCAATTTGGTCCATTAGACACATACCTTGAATATTGTCATTGCAAGATGAGTCAAGGAGATTGTACACATTTCCTTTTGTCCTCCTTCTGGCTGCAACAGCCTTTCCAAGCTTATTCTTAATCTCACATCCCTACGAATTAAAAAGAACATGATAAACACTATCACAGATTTGACTAACACTTAGAAGATTGTGCTTGAGACCTTCCACATAGTACACATTATAGATAGGAGTGTATTCATTCAGAAGAATTGAACCTCTACCTTTAATTTGAATACTAGAGTTATCACCAAACTTGACATATCCACCTACATAATCTTCAAGTTTTATAAAATTGTCCTTATCGCCACTCATATGGTTAGAACATCCACTGTCCAGGACCCATAAGTCATTTTTCTTGGAATGAAAAGAAGTTTGAACCAACATAGTTTGTTCAATGTTGTTGACAGTCTTAGGTTTCCAAACCTTTTTAATTTTCTGTTGTTTCGATTGTAGATCAGTTCTGCACTGTTTAACAGAATGTCCTAAAGTATTGCATTTAAAACATCTGATCTATCTAACAAAACCATAGTGTTTCCTAAGACCAAACCTGGGTATTTTAGAATTCATAAGCCTACAATTACTCACCTTATGACCAAATTTGTTGCAGTAGAAGCAATAACCATAGAAAAAGGAATTATCCTTGTATGAAGGTCTATTACTTCTAAAAAACTTAACATGATCCTTACCAGATTCTGAGTGATTTGAACCTGAGCTTTTGAATTCAGTAGAGGGGTTTTGTTTTGTTTTGTCAGATGAGCATTCACCCTTTTCAAAACCTACACCAGATTTATCTTTATACATTTTCTGCTTGCTGAGCATCTCATTTAGTTTTAGAGTGCTTTCATATTTTTCAATTTCCTTCCTAAGAAGGACTACTTCTTGTTCTAGTTTTTGAATTTCATGATCTTTGCAGCTTACATTCTCTCGAAGACAGACTTCAACTCTTTTAGCTTCTTCAAGCTGAGTTTTTAGAGAGATCAATTCTTGATCTTGTTTTTGTTCTTGAGCAAGAACTTGTTTTTTGAGTTTTCTTATTTCTTGTAAAGCACATTGCAGTTCACTTTCAAGATCTACTTCACCTTCTTCAACATCATTAGTGTTTGAATCATTTTGCTGAGTAATTTCAGCCATGAACAAAGTTTCATCTTCTTCTGCAGATGAATCTTCAAACTCAATATAAGATTCATCCTTACTAAATAGACTTTTCTTCTTTTTAAAATTGAAGTTTCGTTTAGGTTTGAAGGCCTTCTTCTTAGGCTGTATTTCAGTTGTCTCATTGTCATAGATTTGTTCATCATAGGGACACTTTGCAGCAAAGTGACCTATTTTTCCATAGTTAAAACATTTAAAGGGAAGTTTTCCCTTATATTTTCCTAATCCCTTTTTAAATCTTCTAAGAAAATGAGATTCTTTAGAATCAGACAACTCTGATTCACTGGCATCAACTTTTTCATTCTTTTCAGAGTTAAAGGCAGTTTCTTTTCCTGTTGAATTATTCTTGCTAGTTCTCATTTCATAGGCAGTAAGTATTCCTTGCAGAATGTCTAAGGTGAGCTTATCAAAGTGTTTCTTTTCTTCTAGGGCTGAAACCTTAGATTCTAATTTAGATGGTAAGGACCTAATTACTTTTGTGACCACATCAAATTCATTAACCTCTTGACCTAGACCTTTCATTCCATTGACAATTTCATCAACTCTTAGGAAATATTCAGCTCCTTTCTCATCATCCTTCATTTTCAACTCCTCAAACTAATGTTTGAGAGTAATGATTTTTGACAATTTGACTTTCTCATTCCCTTGATATATAGTTTCAAGTTTTTCCCAGATTCCATGAGCAGATTTGCAATGCATGACTTTAATGAACACATCTTTAGTTAATCCACACAAGATGGAATGTTTAGCTCTGGCATTTGTTTCATACTTCTTTTTCTTAGCAGCATCAGTGGGAATAGTAGCTGGTACATTGTAATCTTCTAAAACAATGCTCCAAACATCAACATCAAAAGAAACAAGAAAAGCTTCCATTTTTATTCTCCAGAACACATAATTTGTTCCATCAAATAACGGAGCTCTGGTTACAAAGGCACCTTCTTGAGAATGTGTCATTAAAAACAAACTCCAAGACCAAGATCAATCCAAGGTAATTAAACCAAACAGAGGACCCTATGCTCTGATACCAATTGTTGGAGTTAAAATGACACTGAGAGGGGGGGGGTGAATCAGTGTCTTAACAGATTTGACCAAATTTCAAAATATTCAAAACATATCACTAACTTTTTCTCAATATTACTCTGATTAATGCATTCATGAGTTGAATGTAATCATTTATAAACAAAATTGAGAAAAGTAATAACTCAACAGTGAACAGAAACAACAACAGCATAGTAAAACAGAAAGAACACGGAAGAAAAAAGAGGCACAATATTTTGCCGAGTGGAAAACCCTCTTGGGGTATAAAAACCACTCCCTAAAATGCCTTCCTGGCTTAATCTTATAATCAACTGTTCACAATGTCTTATAGGCTGATTTTTGAGCACCCACTCAAGGAGCACCAACTCCTCATTTAGAGATATCTATCTCAAGGAGTACCAACCCCTCAAATTATGTTTTGAACAATAATAACGATTCGAGGGTTTCTCTGTTTTTAGTTAAACACTTATCTCTCTGTTTTCTCATCTACATAATACCTTACAGATTCAATAACTGTATCCCTAAAATACCTCATAGAGAAGAAACTCACAATCTCTGCATCTTATTATACAGATTTTATTGCAAATTTTTATCCATATATTTTTATACAGCCAAGGAATGATAGTCTCATAATTACATCAACTGTCGAATAGAAAACTAAGTTTTCTGCTTCTATAAATACATCTTGATTTGCATGAAAGATAGGTAACTATCTTCAAAAGTAACGGCAGAACAACCAACCCAGCTAAGAGCCGTTCTCAACAAATCTAAAACTTATGAGATCATTTCTCTACATAAAAACGCACAACTGCCCACCATAGAAAATCATAACATCTAATGTATGAAAGACAATACTCAGTCAAGGCATCATTTGTCATATTAGTAATAGAGATGCAGAGAGAAATTAAAGAAAATAGTCATAAAAAATGAGTATAAGTAGCATGAAATGCATAATTGAAAGTACCAAACAGATCTGCAACTCCCATGACTCCATTATCCACTGTCGAGCTTCCAGATAGAAATGCACCAAATAAACCTTCCATAAACCTCTGTAGGAACCGTTACAGTCAGCAACAACAGAAGTGAACAGTTTATGAAGCTTTCTCATGATGGCGGCCAGGCTAGGGTTCGATACCCAGACAAAAAGAATGAGCTCAAAATGTTTTCCCTAACAACCTTTCAATTCAATCGATGAAACATTATGCTGTAGGAAATTTTAACGTTGCCAAATAACCTTATGGCTGTCACTTTCGCCAAGATCCACTAGAGTCGGGAGAAGTCATACCGAATACATAATGTCATGCCGAGAGCTCATAACACCCTTCTGGTCGATGAGACAAAAAAAGTCTCTTTCATCGAAATGAAATGATTATTCTATCACTATAGCTTTTGATTTCAGAGAGACATCATATAGATCAACTTTGATATACCGAAATATATTTGATACACATTGTCGCCGTGACAATTCATAACCTGTGCCGAAGGCCTTTGTCATTTTCAAGTCGCTATGACAATACATAGTCGGGGAGATGTTATATAGACTACCCCTTGTTTTGCGGAAACATCCTGAGCTCACCCTAGATCGCCAAGAGAATTCACTTCTCATACCAACAGAGACCATTTTTATTCCATTGGTGAGACATAACAATGTTGGGGAGACCTCTCGCAGAATGCATGAGTCATACTGAATGTCATCCTTTCATCCAATGTCGCTGAGACACTATCAAACTCTCGCCGAAAGCCCCTCAAGACTTAGTCGCCAAGACTTGATGGGTTCGCTATGACATTATATCGAAACATATGAGTCTTACTGAAATGTATTTCTTCATCAGTAGTCAGCAAGACAATGCACATTCAATATAACATTTCGCCGAAGCAGTAACCTTATGCCAATAAGACATTCAGTGCATCGGTCGGTGAGACAAGCAAACTTCAGAGAGACTATATACCGAAATCATTATGTTTGGCCGAAGCAAAACCCCATATGATGTTCGGTAAGACAAAACCACTTCACTGAGACCTATTCTGATACAACCAAGCTCTTGCCGATAGACTTCCATTCAACCTCCGATTAGTGAGACAAGGTAATTTCGCAGTGACCACATACCGATGGAAAAAGCTTATGCCGAAAGACCTTTCTGCTGTCGCCATAACAAAAAGAGGACTCATGCTGATATGATCCTTTTCTATCGCCATAACAAGGAGAATGTCATGCCAATATGTTCAAGGAGAATGATGGAAAATGATGACTTTGACCAAAGTCAATTTTTTAAATGCAGTGAGGCCCGAACCATTGAAAGTTCAATATTTAATAATGAGGCCCAAAAGTGCATTACCACCTCTGATAAATGTGACAAGATACCTGTCTTCACATTGAATTCAAGGCATCAGTACACAACACACTATATCTGAGACTGATCATCAAGGAGAACCAACTGAAAGAGATTTTGTCATCAAGGACAAACCATAAAAACAACTGGAATCCAACATTCAATAAAATCAAGGAGTACTTAACCACAGCACCAGTTCTCATGCCACCAATTCTAGGAAAACCCTTGATCCTATACATATCAGCAACAATAGAAGCACTTCAAGCTCTCTTAGCACAACATGATGAAAATGGGAAAGAGAGACCTACTTATTACATCAGCCAAACTATGGTAGGACACAATCTAAATTGTAAATCCATTAAGAAGGCTTGCTTAGTAGTCATGTTCACCACACAAAAATTCAGACACTATATGCTAGTACATAAGATAAAAATCATTTCAAAGATAGACCACCTCAAGTATCTTATTTCTAAAGCAAAACTCACAAGGCGAATGGCTAAATGGGTTATGATCTTGACAGAGCACGAAAATGAGTATGTGGAATGCAAGGCCATTAAAGGACAAGAAATTGTGGATTAGCCAGTAGAAGCACCAATATATTCAGAGAATCCACTCGTATCAAAGTTCCTTGATGAATCCATCTTCAATGTAAGTGTGGAAGATCACTGGAAAATGTACTTTGATGGATCCTAGACACAACACGGGTCAGCAGCTGGAATCTTCTTTATCACACCACAAGGGGATTGCATAACTAAATCATATAAGTTGTCATTTTATTACACCAATAACATTGTAGAATATGAGGCTCTTGTCATAGGGCTAAGAATTGCAGTGCAATGGCAGATCATGAAACTTCAATTCTATGGAGATTCATAGCTCATAATCAACCAGGTCAATGACGAGTACCAAATGAAGGATGACAAGTTGAATCCATACAAGAAATTGGTGGAAAGCCTCAAAGAGTCCTTCATTTATAACACATTTGAGTAGCTACCAAGGGAAAATAACAAAGTGATAGATGCTATGGCAACAATCAGATCAATATTGGATATCCCACACAACATTCCTATGAAATAATTCCTTGTAGAGAAGCTTCTCATACCAGCATTTGAGGTACCAAAGTTTGAATTTGTGTGTGAAATAGTTGGTCCAGGTGATCCCTGGTATCATGATATATACACCTACTTGAGAATAGGAGTCCTCCCCACTGATATAACCTCAAACCTTAAGAGAGCATTTTTCAAATATTCATCCCATTTTATCATCTTAGGAGACATCCTATACTATAGGAGCATTGAAGGAACCCTTTTACAATGCCTAAATGTTGAGGGAGCTTTGACTTCTTTAACTGAGGTACACAATGAAATTTATGGTTCACATTCAAGTGGTATGACCTTGGCTAAGAAATTGTTGAGGACTAGGTACTATTGGCCTACAATGGAAAGGGAAGCTCACCACTATGTTCGAAGGTGTTTGTAGTGTCAATATCATGAGGATCTCATCCATGCACTAGCTCAAGAGCTTCACTTGATCATTAGACCTTGGCCTTTTTCACAATGGGGGCTTGATCTCATTAGAAAAAAACACCTCCACCTCATCCATTAGACATAAGTTCATCATCACCACGACAAAGTACTTCACGAAGTGGGTAGAAACTATAATTCCCATGACCTATATCACAGGAAAGAAAATTTCTAAGTTCATCCTGAATTACCTAATTTTCTACTATGGTGTCCCTCAAGCCATTATCTTAGATAATGGGATACCTTTCAATGACCAGTATGTTCAAGACCTATGCCACAAGTTCAATATCCAACATCACTTTTTCACTCCATACTACCCCCAAGGAAATGACCAAGTTGAGGATACAAATAAAACCATCTTGAAAATCCTCAAGAAAATAGTTAATGAAACTGGTCATGACTAGCATCTGTAGCTAAATCTTTCCTTATGGGCCTACTGAAAAATTATGCACACACCAATAGGTGCAAACCCTTTCTCCCTAGTCTACGAATCAGAACCCATACTTTCCATTGAGATTGAACTATCTCAAGTGGAGCTACAATAAGAAGATAAAGAGTCATACCTTCCAAGTTGAAGAGTTTTTTTTGAAGGAGAATTAGAAAAATGTTCAAAATTTAGACAACAAGGGCAAGTTTGAGCCCAATTGGTTGGGACCCTTCATCATCACACCCAGCTACAAGTTAGGGGCATATCAGTTATCAACGCCCGAAGGAGAGCCTATGTAGGAGCTCATGAATATCTCCCATCTCAAAAAAAATTATGCCTAATCTTCTAGGGTATAAATCCAAAAATATAAAAAAATCTAAAAATCTAAAAATCTAAAAAAATTAGAAAAAGAATTAAAAACAGTAAAGATAAAAATCATCCTCTAGTGAAAACCACTTCGGTGGCACTTTGGGCAAGTACCTTTTGAAAACCTTGTAAATAGGAACCTTGTGTAAATAAGCACCTTACATCCATCACAACCCCTATGGTTCATTCCTCATCATCCATCCATTGTATTCCATCGCACCCTTCAATTGCATCCATCTATCACCCATTTGTGTCCACATCATATCTTGGTCCTATGTTTGTATCATGATCCCTCCTAGTAATACTCGGCCCATTCCTAAGGTAATTTTTTCCTACCTATATTAGATTAGTCTATCACATCACACTAGGGGAATGTTCTTATCAAATCATTGACATCCCAAACCTTTGGTGAAACAGTTGAAAACAAGTCTAGTAGGTTAAAAGTGAAAAATCAAAACATCAATGTTTCAAGTCTAGGTTAGTAAGTAAACATGTTGGTCAACTCCTGGTATTAATAGCCTATCATCCAATCAATCCCAAATTCATCTGATAACATCATGTCCTAGGATGCATCCTTCCTACAATGGACATCAACATTAAGCATCACTATAGTTTAGTCTTGGATAGCGGTATGAAGAACATTAGCTTGTTTGTTTACTTATTTTTCTTTTGTCTTATCTTATTGTGCTAATTTTGATGACCTTTTGATGATGTCCAAACAAAGGGATATAGAGATAAAGGAATGGGTCAATGATCATTATATTTTTCTATTGTGCTTGTTGGATATTCTTGTAATATAACATTGGTCATACGTGCTTTGTTTGGTTTGTAGGGAGGGTGTTTTAACTATCCTATTGACCACATGATAAGGCTTTCCTTTCCATGTTTTGGTCTAAGATGTTTGGAGTATTTGAATTGCATTTTAAATAAGGTTTTGTATGTCAGGTGTAAACAGGAGTACTCTTATTTGATTATCGAGTCAAATTCCATCACACTAGAGGTGCAACGCCATCCTGGTTCTTTATACCTTGATGCATCATGCCTATGTGTGTTATCAAACATAAGGTAAGTAAGCCCTTTTAAAATCAAAATTCCTGATAAGCATCATCATCATTGTCATCTCTAATAAAGTCTCATAGATCATAGGCTTGTTGGATCCTCTTTTCTTCATCTCATTTCTTTTTCTTCTCTCTTTCCTAGCATGGTACCATCATAGTTAATAAAAAAAATCACCAATGAATCCATCCTGGGTCCAAAAACTATCAACATGTTGCATATCATCCATATCATAATAGAAAACACTGATCATCTCACATGCATTGCATTTCATCATTGCATAATATAGATTGGTTATTCTAAGTATCTCATAAACCATACATTTGCATCCATGGAATAATCATAAAAGCATCATCACATCATCCATATAAGCATCATCATGTCATCCATATATGCATCATCATGTCATCTATACATGCATCATCATATCATCAATTACATTATCATATACATATCATATCATCCGTACATACATATTGAAAAAATATACTAAAAAAGAGAAAGAGCATCTCATAGTTCTCATGATCATAATATATAACATCATCCATTAGGGGCATAATATAGATTTGTTAGTCTAAGTATATTAAAATCATTTTCATGTCATAAACATTTGCATGCTCCATGCATCATCATAAAAAGTGAATAGAAAAGATACAAAAAAAGAAATACATCCATAAGCATTTGCATAATCATACGTCACATAATATAGAATCATACATACATTGCATCACATGATATAGAGTCACATTTCATATACATACATCCATAATGCATAAATAAAATAGGACACATCATATAATGAATTGATTATATGATATATATCAAAATAATGTAACTGTCATGGTACAAAATCAGGATCAAATGTGTATGTGTATCAATCAATGTACAATGCCCACAAGGCTATCAAAAAATGGAGCCCATGTATCTCAAAAAGAATCAAGTATGCAAATAAAAAATATGTGGTAGCTAGCCTTGGTGGCTACACCCCTCACCCACCTACCTCTCAACACTATCAACTATATGTCTGTACCCTATCTGGTGAGAAAAATTTGACACCCAAGCCACCGAAGGCACTGCCTGTCGATAATGTAGCCTATAGTACTCAGCCTCCCGCATTGCCTCATGGTACATTTGCATGAGGAATATCCTTCCCTATGATGCTTCTTCCATGCTCTCTAGATATTTTTTCCTTCCAACCTCTTGGGCTAGTTGTAGCTTTGTAGTCTATCATTGTTGCCTTGCCTGATCTCACTTCATGGTGAGGGCCTGGACTTGTTATCTAGCTTGGTCCCTCTCTATTTTCAATGTTTGTAACTTAGCCTGGAGCCCTTTTATTTGACCCTACAACAACTATACCAAGGAATCTCTTTGATCGGGCAGAGGTGGCAGAGGTGGTGGCAGTGGTTGTTGATCTCTCTATGGTGGCTAGTCCCTCTATGGTGGTTGTTGGTCCCTCACAGGTGGATGTTGATCCCTGGGCTGATCACTCTACTGGTGCTCATCTCCATAGTCTAGCTGGTGTGGAGGTGGTCCTCCTACTCCTCCTATGGGAAGTTTTCCTCTCCTGGTTGTCCTGCCCTAAGGTCTCCACCATGGAAGTATTGTCCAAGAAACTGTCAATTATATTAGAGGCCTAAACTAATTTTCGTAGCCATGTGTAATGCCTAGATCTTCCTGTCCCTGATCATAGGCTCATGGCCTATCTACTAGCTATCTAAAAGAGTCCACCTCATTTGATGTTGCGATCTCCTGACCCCATGTAGTCTCTCTGGTAGTCCTCACAAAGATGTCCATGTACTGATCATCTGGCCTATCCTATATGTCCCCAAAATTTCTCACTACCCTATCAGGTAGGTAGCACTCGATCATAGTATGCTCATGCCCTTGCATAAGCCAATCCTACCTAGCATAAAATAACTGTTGTACATCATCATACCACACCAGCATTTGCAACCAAGGTCTCCAAGTAAAATTTTCCATCTCATCCAAGGCCCTCTGCCACCAATAAAGCATTTGCAACCAAGGTCTCCAAGTAAATGTTGCTAAAAATAGTGTTTTTGCCTAATTGGCACTAAATTTTCATCAAACCTTTGAACAAGACCTCTCTTGGTTGGAGTTCAATACGGTGACATATGTTTGCTATTTGACCACATTTGGCCTTGCATTAATGGTTATAAGCATTCACACCTTCATTTGGTACAATGGTATGACAATGTATTAACTTCAAATATGTTCACCTATTTCTAATTTTTCATGGGCTCATTTATCTTTTTTGAATTATCTCTTAGGCTATTCCTATGTGGAAAATCAAATGTTTTCAAGTTGTGTCAATGGAGAGCCAATTTAGGGTACTTGTTCCTACCATAATGCATGAAGTAAGGGATAAATCTCCCTTCACAATTGAGAAATTATGATGATATTTTGGGATTGAATGCAATCAAGTTGTAGATGCCATTTTCATTATTTTGGGTTGGGACTGGTTAGACTTCCATGCCATGGCCTTATCATATGAGATAGCTTCAATGTTTGTTTCAAACTTGATGGATGTCTTGTGGTACATGGAGATTGTTAAATTTTTGGAAAGGACTTACCTCTTTCCTCACATATGTCCACTCTCAAATATGCATCTTTCTCTTGAAAGCTACAATATTCTCCATGGCACGAATGAGGTTGGAGGTATTATTTGTTGCCAACACCTACTTTCTGACAAGCATCTCTCAATATTGTTATGTCCAATGGCACACGAGCTAATTGATGATTTTCCAAGAGAATTTAATTCTAGATTAAGAAGAATGAGAGGCCGTTTGGGTAATTATTTTTGTGATAATCTACAAAATCTCTTTCATGTTGTAAAATTTCTTATTTAAAATGCTTTGGTTGAACCCCATGATGTGCCCCATTTTTTTCCTCCCACCAACATTAAATCCTCCTCTAAAATTTGCACTTCAAGTTTTTCTTTCCTTCTTTTGGCTTTTTACTAATCTTTGGTTTCCATGATTTCCTTCATCTCTATTGCATGTGGAGTTTTTTTCACTAATGGTGTTCTCTCTTGGTTTCCACTAATTTTTTTTTTTGATATTTTAGGGTTCCTTGAGCATCTCTATGGCTTTGTTGAGCACCATTACTCCTTTGCTTTGCATATGGCTCTAATCATGTTGTTTTGAACTTTCTATGTTTCATTGGATTTTTGCATGATGATGCAATTCTCTCTACATTTTTTTTTGAGACTTCATGGATCAGACTTGCCAACTTGTTTTTGGATGTAGCTCTTCATTTTTTGGTTATTCACTCCATTATCTATCATGGAGGGTTTTGTAAATCATACTCTAATTACATTCTTTGTATATCTACTCTTGAGGAGCATCGGTTTGTATCCCACTCTTTTTCTATTAATAAAATGTTTAGTGGCTTGCCACTTTTTTGTAAAAAATAAAAAAATCTTGATGGATTAATGATGGAAATCTCTTGTTACAATCTATGTATGTTGGTGTAGAGAAGATTGAATAGTTTCTATAATAGTTAGATACTTTATTCCTGACACATATTGATCACCATTTATCTTTTCACAATGTATCTTAACGAATTACATTTACTAAAGTGGATTAACACATTACGGGTGTTGACAAGAAGTTGAGTCCACTTTTTGGCCAAAAGGTGGAAGTGTTTTCATTGATTTTCAAAATTTGACATATTTGGCCTTAAAATTTGAAGTACTTAGAGATGGTATCTTGAAAAAAGTCACTAATCATAAAATGTAGTACTTAGAGTCTAGTTTCCAAATATGTAATTTATTTCAATACCCAGATGCTACAAATTGGTTTTCAATAGGTGAACATTTCTAAAAACCACTGTTTAAAAGTTAATTTTTTATACTATATCATGCATGTGTACATCCATTTTTTGACCTAAATTATGTTGTATTTTTCTAAATCCTTTTGTGAAAATATTTTTAACTCACTGAAGCATGTTTTCAATATTTTTTTGTAATTTTTTATTGGGGTATGTGCAAGATCATGATGGGCCAAAAAGTGGCAATATGATGGGTATTTGTAGGGTATGTGGTTGACGACTTTTTTTTACCTAAAATTGATGAAATGAAAAGGGTTTTCAAAAGAGATTCTTAGCTTTCCACCAATATAAATTATGCTTTAAATACTTTGAATTTAATAAATAATTATTATTCATTTTCAATTTGAATTATGGCTAAAGTCCCGATTGATGGGTTTTATTGAAAAACATATACCTTCAAACGATATCACATTTTTTGAATCAAAACATGCATCACATTCTATGTTTCACATACTATAGATTAAAAAGAAAAATTGAATTTCATGAAGTTTTGACCAAGTTAAGGTGGTTAGACATATGAGCTTTTATATTTTTTAAAATTTATAATAAAAAATTCATAATTAATTATTTACTTGGAAAAACATTACAAAAAAATATGCATCACATCTGGACATGAGTCCTCTACTTATGTCTAAAATCTTATAAAAAAATTTATCATTTTATTGTGGCTAGGGTAGTTAGACAGACACCTACTTCTTATTTTTTCCTTGAAATTTAAGTACTACTGCATTGAAATTTGAAATTTTCACCAAATAGATAAACCTAGTAGTTTAGAAACTACATTCAATTTGCTACAGATTCTATTCTTACATAGTTTTGAAATAATATAGATAACTTATTCAAATTTTTACGTCAAGTTGCCTAACTTTGATTTTTTGAATTTTTTGCCACTTAAGGACTTGTTTTTTCCATGATGATCCTGCACATACCCATTAATTTTATTTTTTTGTTAATTTTTTATTAGCCAAATTTATCATTTTGAAAAATCATCGTGTACGTCATGGATAAGATGACCTAAAATTATCATTTAAAAAAACAAAAAATTAATTGAAAAGAATTTTCTTAAGTACATTTTCATGCAATTTGTTTTACAAAAAAATATCTTAATTAAAAATTATTAAAATAATAAAAGGGTATGTGCAGGATCATCATGGAAAAAATAGGCCCTTAAGTGGCAAAAAAATAAAAAAAATCAAAGTTAGGCAACTTGATGTAAGAATTTGAATAAGTTATCTATATTGTTTCCAAAATATGTGAGAGTATAATCTATATAAAAATTGAATGTGTTTCTAAACTACTAGGTTTGTTTAAGAAGAAAAAATATATTTAGTGAAAATTTTAAGATTTCAATCTTTGATAGTACTTATTTCAAGGGGAAAAGTAAGAGGAAGTAAGGTGTTTGGTAGACCACCTAACCACAATAAAATGATAATATTTTTTTTACTTAAGGATTTTAGATATGAAGTAGAGGGACTCATGTCGATGTGATGCATATTTTTTTGTAATTTTTTCCTAGTAAATAATTAATTATGAATTTTTTATTACAACTTTTAGAAAATACATGGCTTGTATGCGACCACCTTAACTTAGATTTAAAACTGTAGAAATTCGTAACTTATATTTTTAATCTATAGTATGTGAAGCATAGAATGTGACACATGTTTTAGATTCAAAAAATGTGATATTGTTTTGAGAAGCTATAGATATTTTCAATCGAAGCTATCGTCGGCTGCTTTGATCATAATTTGAGACAGAAATGAATAATAATTATTGATTTAAGTAAGCATAATTTATATTGGTGGAAATGCAGAATGCCTTTAAAAACCACTTTCATTTCATCAATTTTGGTAAAAGAATAAGGTCGGGCTCACAGCCACCCATCACATTGCCACTTTTGGCCCATCATGGTCTACATACCCAAAAAGCGATATTTTTAGAGTTTATGGACTTCATCAAAAATAATTGAAAAATAGAAAAAATATTTAAATTTTTCAAAAAAGTCTACAAAAAATGTCTTCAGACATATGTCCAAAGTCACTATTTTCTTGTGACATTGTCAGGACCTTCAACTTGTAGGTCAAATCCAAGTCCAAAGCTTAGGTTGGGTCCCCAAGCCTTTTCCTAAACCGAAAAACAAAGCAAAAATTTGACTAAAAAATCAAATTTTAAAAAATGGGATCCTGTTTTGAAAACAAGATCCTGTTTCATAAAAAAAATAAAAAAATAATGAATTTAAAAAATGGGATCCCATTTTGCAAGGGGATCCCATTTTTTATGAAACATGATCCTATTTTTTAAAAAGAGGGATCTTGTTTTAGAATAGGATCTCATTTTTTAAAAAAAGGGATCCTATTTTTGGCTCGGGGCCCCAAACCTAAACAAGATCCCGTTTTGTTGAAGCCGATTTTGGATTTTTTTATAGGGAAAAAACTTTCATGTTTTGTGAACTCATCTTCTTGCATTTACCTTTACGCTTGGTACCTACTCTAAACCTTGAAGAAACCCCTATGTTGGGAAAGTAGTCGACTAGCTTGTTACCCTATCGATAAATATGGGAGATATTGTATCCTATAATTTTTATGGAGGATTATAATTTAATATTGTGGGGCAAGAACGTATGACCCTAAAGGATTCATTAGTGCCCTAAGAAAAAGTATCAACAGAGTAAAGTTCAACCATGGGGTAAATTATTATAGTATGCCTCCTAAATGCTAATGTAAGTGGAGATTAGTATGGTTTTATATCTCAAATAGTATGAGTTCCTTGCATATTAAATCAAAGATATTGTAGTTGAACCCTAGGAACCTTTATTTTCCATCTCTCCCCTTTGCAATGGTCCTCGTCATCAATATACAAATATTAGTTAAGAGGAGTATGTAAGTTAGGTAATATATTATATATATGAAAGGGAGAGAAGGAGAAATAAAGGCAAGTATATGTGAATGATGTCAAAGGGGGAGGAAAGAACAAAAAAAAATGTGCACACCCTTTGCCATTGATATCAAAGGGGGAGAAGACATGGATACTTGAGTTGATTCATGTTGCCATCAATGACAAAGGGGGAGATTGTCATTGAAATTTCTATTGGCAACATGAAAAATATTATGTAATTTTCATCAATGTAGTATCTTTTCTACCCTTGTTTATAACATAGTAGGGTTGATCATCTATCCAAGCATTATTAATATGGTACCAATTTTCATAAAGTGTCCACAATTTTAAGCTTGTATCTGCTTACCACATTTGCATCTAATATAGTAACTATATTTCATTGTTGGCTCAAATATTTAAATTTTATACCCATTATCATTGTTTATGATGAAAATATTTATAGGAATGGTTTAGGTTTGTGAATGAAATGAAGATCCACCTACCTAATGGTGATAGGTGTGTAAAAAATTAATACCATCATAATCATTAACATAAGGAAGAGGTCTTTGATCGTGTTTATCAAAACAATTTGGATATGAAAATCAATTAGTGACTTGATAAGGCTAGTAAACTTTGAAAAGTTCCTTAAAGAAGGTACAATGGAGAATTTAATAGAATATTCATATTTTGTTAGTATAATGGACCTATCCTACATGAAGAATAAAAACCTCATTAAATAGTGTATATGGGATAGATTTCATCCTTTGAACCCAAGATCATCATATGATAATATGATACATAGTATCCTTGTCTATGATGAAAAGAAAAATTAGAAAAATGGATTAGAATTGAGAATGATGAAGGTCCACCTACCAAACGGTATTAGGTGTGTATAAAATTAGTACAATCATAATTATTAATATAAGGAAGAGGGCTTTGACCATGTTTATAGAAAAAAATAGACATGAAGATCAAATTAGTGACTTAATAAGGCTAGGAAACTTTGATTTTTTTCTTAAAGAAGGTACATGAGAGGATTTAATGGAATATTGATATACATTACTACCATGGAACTAGTCTATGTGAAGAATAAAAAAACACCTCAAAGATCATTCTATATGGGATATATTTCATCCTTTTAACCAAAGGTCATCCCACGATAATGTTATACCTAGTATCCTTGTCTATGATGAAAAGATTTATAGGAATGGTTTAGGATTGGAAATATTGTTATTAATTTACATCATGTGTTTAACCTTCGAATATTTTACAGAGGAAAATACTAAGTTCATGAAAAATAAGATGAGCAAGGAAATTGAATGGATGGATACAAGGATTATTTTCTAAATCTTATAATTCCTGAGAATGAGGTAATAAAATATGCATATGAGGTACTAATTTTAGGATAGAGAACACACCTACATTGAGTGATGAAGTGTACTATATTTTTTCATGCTCCTATCTAATGTGGAGGAAATTTTGAATGTTAATTTTGAGTAGCTTTATTCTATGAAATGCTTTCAAATATTCCATCCAATTTTTGTAAAAATGTGTGAATAGACCACTTAGGTAACTCATAATACTAGTTTAATACAATTTATTCTAGCATCTTGGGAAATATAATAGTTAGTAGAACATTCTAAAAGATGATTTCATGAATAAATGTTTTATACGCATTGTTGTAGTAATTTGGACCCCCTTCTCTTATATAGTTTATATATTGAACCACAATTGAAATCTTTTATATCAACCTAAAAAAAAAGAAACGCTATTAACATGTTTGGTCAATACTAAAAATTTGTCTCTTTTATGTATAGAACATATAGTGGTCACATAATATTAGTTACTCTGGGAAATTCCTCATTTGAGATATGAGAGAGAGAGAGAGTGCATGAGGAATTATAACATGAAGGAATAGTAATTGTTGCTTATAGGGATGAAAAGATCTAAATAATGAATGATTTATATCCTAGGTTTCCTGGGATCACTTTGGATCAATATCTAGGTATAGATAGTAAAATTGGTGTAAGAGCATATGAGTGAGCTTGGAAGGATGTTTCAAAATTTTGGTGACCTTTAGGTTTTACAATTGAGTGAAAATTTTATCTTTTGTGTGTTGGGATAAGTAAATATGGAGAATTTTGGTGGTAATATTATTATAAAGGATATGAGAAAAAATTATTTTCTTTAGGCACACATTTCTCATCCCTCATTCCTTGCAAGAAGGGGACAAAAAGGTGACCACATGCTACACATGTCATAGGTGTTAGATTTAAAACCTTTAAGGGATATAGAGAAATTAAGACTAGATTTTTAGGATTTCCTATCTATTGCATAAGGTTTTAGGAATAGATTATTAGAAATTAGGATTTTATTAGGAACATTTTCCAAAACAATAGCTAGGTTGTTCACATTACAGCTTCGAGAGCTAAGAGGAATGCCCGACATATTCCTTATAGTATCTATAGAGGGTACATATTTACACTAGTTCGAAATAATCATACATGTTATGATGTGGGATATGAAATCAAATAGTTTAGAGCAAGTGATAACAAGTTCCAAGTAGAGGTGCACCACAAAAAAAGGGATTTTGGAAAAATAGGAGGTTCAAACTCTATCATCATAACTATTGGGTGAACTTAAAAGATGCTTTTGATTAGTGGAAAAATAAGTTTTGAATGGACCCAAAACCATTTCCTACAGGTTTTGAATGGACCCAAAACCACCAGGTTTTAAGGGGACCAAAATCCACACAAAGAAGAACAAGCTGCCCGAAAGATAGAATAAAAAAAATGCATCAGTGCAACAAGGGAACAACAAGCCAATATCTAGCCAAAAGCCAGTAGCCTGCCCAGAAAAGAACCACGATTTACATTAATCTTGAACTCATTGGTTTTGAAGGGACCAACAACCCACTACAACCCACTAAAAAAAGCTCCAACAACAAAAGTTTTAGAGCCCAACAAAACACCCTTTCCACCTCTATAGGAACAGTCACCACAAGTGTACAAGGCATCACTAGTGATCATAAAAAACCATTTGCTCTCTCCACCTCTATATGAGAGAAACCCAAGCTCAACCATACCATCGTGAAGTCCTATAGTACTCCTTGTCCTTGTGAATGAACACCACAAATATCAGCTTACTTTTCAAGATCTCGACCTCTATAGAAGATAAAGAAAAGAAGACAGCATGTAGGCCAGTAACAACTCCCTTGCAACCACAAAATAGGACCTCAACAACCCCCCAACAATACTTCTAGGAAAAGCTAGATGCATCATGCTCCACCTCTATAGGAGTAAGGTCACAACTAGTCACATCCATCTCCCCCTCAATAGAAGATAGGACCACCTCCATAGGAAAGGCTAGAGTAACCCAAAGATGCACTAAATGAAGCACAAAAAGCAGCACCATGGAACCATAAAGGCAAAGGACGACAAATCCCTAATGACAATGAAAAAAAGAGGTCAAAAGAAGTAAACATAGGATATCAAACACCAAAGATTGGAAAATCACAAACCAATGAGATTCCAAAGGCATTCCAAACCAAAGATCCTCTCCCAGAAAATCAAAAAACATTTTAGGGTACAAGGAGAGAAGAAAAATAGTGAGTCCATCATTTTTTTGCCAATGAGACAAAGAAGAAGCTGAGATAGTCAAAACCCTTAGATAAACAAATGAAGAGCTCACCTAGTCATGGTAGAAACAACTTTTACACATCCCATAACCACTCCACCAAATGGGCCAACATCCCAAAATAGTCTCCAAACTAGGAAAAAAGGAAAAGAAATCCACCTTCCATTTGGAAACCACAACCATACTGGCATAACCCCCAAAGGAGAACAACCAATCAGAGAAAGCACAGAAGCTAAGAACACCCCAAAGAAAATGAGAAGAAGAAAGGGCCAAAAAAATAAAGTCTCCAAGCTATCCTACTACACCAAGCAGAAATAGAAATAAGCCCCTTCTTCAACCTAGAAACTCCAAGGAATCCCAAGAAAACCCACACTCCCACCCAAAAGGAAGCCAAAACCATGCCGATAAGCGACCAAATAGTGAATGCAAAAAAGAAACGAACACCCTAGAAGAAGTGAGAAGAAGAAAGGGCCAAGAAATAAAGCCCCCGAGCCATCCTACTACACTGAGCAGAACCAAAAATAGCCCCTTCGTAAACCGAAAAACTTCAAGGAATCCCAAGCAACCCCACATACCCTACAAGGAGAAACATAGTGGAAGGGGAAACCACCCAATACCAAAAAACCCAAAGGGAAACAAAATTTCCCTCTAACAACCATCAAAAGCCACAACAACACCAATATTAGCAACAATATTAGAAGGAGGCCAACAAGATCCTCCCCCACCAACGAGTATTGTAGCAAGTTAACCAAAATCAACCTGAACAACATCAACAAAACACCAAAGAAAAAACACCCTCCTACACACAACCCAAACAGGGCAAGGAGCAACATCATCATGTCCAATAGTGGCAAAGGCCATGAAAGGAGAGGCACCAAACCCCCTATTTCTAGCAGACAACCCATGGATCCAGGGAGGCCCAAAAAACCAGCAAAGCTTGTAGAGAAAAGCAGAGCTGAGTCAACACAGAGCTTGAAATAGAGGCTCACCATGGAAGTAGAAAGCATTCCAAATAAGGGAATGGAAATGCAAAGCTTAGAGCAGGCAAGAGGAGACACAACTCCTACATACACGGGTAGTAGGGAAGCAGAAATCCCACGTACACCATCATCCACCTCATCATTGTCTTTGTCATCCTCCTTGCTCACACATGAATTAAAACTTGTAGAGCCGTTGTAGCTCTGCCATGAACTTAAAAGATACATGTTTCTCAAAAGTAACTTTCTAGGAAAAATGAGTTGTGCCAAATGAGGTGGAATTGTTAGAAAGGCATACCTCACATATTTGGTCAACTTGATCATTTACTAACTCTTATCTAGAAAAATCTAAGCAAGGTATAGTGTTACCTAATTTGGATCATTTCTCTTTAGCCTAAATGGTAGTGAAGGAGACATATTATAGGTAAAAATTTGGGATATATTTCTCCTTTTCAATAGGTGGAGTTAAGATTATGATTTTGACTTTTTTCTTCTTCTCTTAACTTTTATTCTAAAACCATTTCTAGATGAATAGATAGTATGAGGTTTTAATGATACATTTGCTACTTAGGGATGAACAAAAAAATAAAATAAAATACATCTAATTGAAACCCTAATTTTTTTTAAAAAAAATTACACCAAAAATCTAATACCTATTAACCCCAAACCCTAAACCCTAAATATTAAAAAATACAATAAAATTTTAAAGAACCTACTTGAAGCACTCATAATTACAATGTTGGGGGAGGAGATATAACTAAGTATTGGTTAGGGTCACAATAGTGGGCACCCATTGCGAGGATTCATCCAAAACTCACTCTTGTTGTGTATGCAAGTTAAAATGACCTCACATAGCTTTAAAAAATAGCTTAATGAGTACTCGTTATAAAATGGATATGCTGGTGGGTAATTTTTTTGGCATAGGACCCTAAAGAATAATGGGTACCCATTCATAGTGGGTACATTATTAGAGAGTAGCAAGGGCCTAGCAAGTTATTGCAACTAGAAGACAAGTCAATGATTTTGAGTCTTCAGAGAACACAACTGCATACAACATGGAACTCTGTGAACTTCTAGGAAGGAGGAGTGTTTTGACATTTTTTGCAAGTGAATTCAAATAAATATTGGATCAATTGATTAGATCATACATAAAAAGGAAAGGTCATAACCAAAATTACAAATGCTTAGAGGTAAAACATAAATTTCTCAAAGAGATTCAATAGATTTGGAACAAAACTTCCTTTTGTATGATGCAATGGAAATTCAAGTTAAACCCTATCACAATTATTTTTGGTTACTCCAATTTGAGTTTATTTACCCTACCTTACATTTCATTTGAGGGATCTTCTGATATTTTTAATTTTAGAAACTTCTTTTGGAAAAAGCATTTCTATCCTAGATTTTAAGTAACTCTATTCTCAATCTACTTTTGTTCAATTTTTGGTGGAGCTCCAGATCTCTCTAGGATCCATTGTACCGCTACAATAAAAAGGATTTTTTCTTTGTTGATAGACTAGTTGTCTTTGTTTAACGTATCAAGTCCTTGAAATGTATTTTTTTAATATTTTTAATTAATATATATAAAAAAATCCACTTCCCTTATTTAACTATTAAAAAATAATAATAATTAGTGACATTTTAGACTTTAATCTATGAAGACTTAACATAAGTATCTATTGAATTGAAACAAATATCTTAAATACATCCATCTAAAAAAATATTAAAAAAATAAATTTAAGACTATTTTAATATATATATATATATGTCAACTCAATAATTTTTTAAAACATAATCACCAACATTTTTAACATAATTAATTTAAAAATAGAACTAAAATGCAGATAATGATAAGATTTTATTCTTTTCCTCTACTCTGATGAGCTTCATGGAATGATGTGGGACTAATCAGGAATCCATGAAAGAAAGAAATCTGAAAACCAAATATTTCTAATCCAAACTACAAAGTTCCTCCCAGTTTAGGGACTTATATGCATTATCTTCCCTCATTATTATGTCATCCATTTGAACACCAAGCTCTTTTGGTGTACTGCATATCAAATCCAATGTCGTTCCTGCTACTTCTACTTTAGGAGAAGAATCAGTACTAATAAAAGAGTGATGAGAGGCCTTCTGCAAGGCAGACAGCTCCTCTTTAGCTTCTGCCAATTGGGATTGCAGCTCCAAAACATGCTTCTGCAAATCACTTATGACACCTGCGGAACCTCTGACAGGATCATGGTTTCGAACACTTGCTTCATATATCATGCTATTCACAGCATCTGATCGCTTCTCTGGAGGAGTATCCTGCAACAAAATACCATGTTAGATATGCATGTTGCAAATGTTGTTTTTTCTACTTTAATTTATAGTGAAGAGTCATTCTTTAAGAAATAAAAGCAATGGCAACTTGTCAACCTTAATTATCTTTGAAATCTCGCTTGCTTTGAATACTTTCACTGTTGTTAAAAACCTATCAGGGTTGCTTGATGGGAAATAAGGAGCAAACAGACAATTCTCCACGCATTTTATTTTTCTGATCTTGCAAGCTCCACATGAAGATCCAGTTTGTAGCTCTCTTATTGTGCCATCCATCTGCATTAGCTAAACAACATAAATTTCATGTGGGTTTCATGGTGGATATAGCCTACAACCAGATGAAAATATAAAGACATACCCAACAAACAAATTAAAGGAAAATCTGTATATGGGAAAGATTACCTTCTGAAACTAGCAAATGAAACTAGCCTTGGAGAAGATGTATGCAGTTTAGACAAGTGAGTATGCATTTATGGTATAGAGATTTTGTCAAACGTTTCGTATCAAAATAGAGGAAACCCACAACCACAAAACAGTTGCTAGCAATTTTTGTCTTTTTCCTTCCCAGGAGTAACAACGCAAATTCCCAGGGTATGATTTATCATATTTAATTAACAGTTTTATCTCACATCACAGATCCTTATAAACTGTCATATTACCATTAATAAGATTTATGAGCAATAATTACATAACATTACAGAAAAAAGGAAACCCATTTGTAATAATTGGGTCACTGCACGATGCTATGATGGGGAATGGTGAAAACCATAGTGGATTTCTTCTTATACCCATTTCAGATAGATCAGATTTAGAGCATCCTGACCAATATTTGGGAGGTTATGGTTGTAGTGCTTGGTGGTAAACCAAGTGGAACAGCATTTGGTAACCCAAAGAGAGCACGGAGATGACCAAACATATCATGAAAATGCTGATATAGGTGGAAGGGAGCATACAGCAAATACCAGCAGTGTAGATACTTTGTTGCATCAATCAAATCAAGTAATAATAATAACACCTATATTACATATTTATTCCACGTATTATACTATCCACATAACTAATCAAAATTCACATTATATATATTTTATAGCTCCCTCCTAAAATATTCAAAAATACACTTAAATCAAAGTTAAAAAAGACAAAAACCAAATTCAAAGGTGAGGCATTTGAACATAGTTCTGGATAGCTAAGCATCTGTATATTTCATAGTGTTTAAACATGATCTATTTGATTTAATAAATTCATCTTGCGGCCAGTTGTTACACCAATTTAATGTGATGGGTTGGGTGGCTCAGGTATCTCAATGCCAAATTTGACTACACCTCCTATCATGTCTAAAACAGGTTCTGTAGACATAAAATTAGAGTCACTTGCTAGCAATTCTCACCCTTCTTCTGAACAGTGCAATATTGAATCAACATCTGGATTAAAATTGATGCAAGTGTCAGGCTCATTTGGTGTTCCAATGGATGATAAAGCTGTAGCAGCCCTAATGAAAAATTAGTCAATATTGATCTTCAATCTCCCCGGAACAGTATAAATGATGACAAACTCAAGAGTTTTGTGTCTTCATGGACACGGACTTTCTTGCCAGATGCCACAAGTACAAGGTGCTATAAGTGTAAAGAATTGGGCCACACAGCTCAGTTTTGCTCCAACCGAAGTTCTGTAAATACTTGTAATAATAGTCTCCGTGTATCGACACTAAAACTTTCTGCTGCAAATTCTATATTCATCTCCTGAACTTGGAGAGGGTGAGGCAAATTGTAAGGGGATGGATGACTGCAAATGGCATCAGTACTGCAAATTCATCTAACTTGACTCATGGCAGCGGCCACAGGACAGAGTTGCTTGGTGAAAATGAAAGAGAGAGAGTAAGATTAGCCGGCAGAGAGATGTTCGTGGTAGCAGGCGGGAAAAATCTCACAGGCATGATGTTCAGCCTGGTCTGGTACGTAGACAAGCTACACAACGCAAAGTTACGTAGGAATGATGCACTCAGATTGTGAGGAAGGCAAGCTTTTATGGATTTGCTTGTGAGTTGTGAGGATTGCACACCTTGAACAGCTGCAAGGGAGTTGGGCCAGTTAAGACAACGCAGGACTGTATCTGGTCTACAATCGGAAACTATTGACAATCATGTGTACGTGTCTGAAATCTAATAGAATAAAATCTAAATTAAACTACACCATAAATTACCATATAAGAGATAATCTTTCCTGTTTTATAGGGATTTGATTTGACACAATAAAATTAAAAATAGAAATTAAATATTAAACTATTTGATTATAAACATTACCCCTTATTCTAATTTTCAAAAATAAATAAATACATGCATTAATAACAATTAAATAAAAATAACTCAAATTATTTAACAAATAAGAAATTTCCAATTCACAACATAATTAAAAAGCCTCAAATTAAGGATCAATTAGATGAATACGGAAACTTTCCTTGCACTCTAATTAAATTAAAATATAATTTTAATTCACAATTTAAATGCATATAAAACCTCTTTTTCCTTTTCAAACCTTTTATTCTCAGAATTCTTTTCTTGTATTTCTTTATTCTTTTATTTGTTTGTTTGCATGGAGATGATGAGGGTTTACAACTTCACAGGGAATCCATGGATTGAATCTCAACCCTCTACATTTTTGAGTTTATGTGAGTCTATTCTCCTATCTAATTCTGAATTTCCTTGATTTCAAATTCTCTTATCCTCCATTGTCTTTTCCCTATTGCAGATCCAAAGAGGAGCTGAAACTGGAAAAGCCTCAAGAAGGATGAGTTTTCATCTTCCTCTACCCCTTTTATTTTTTTTGTCTTCTTTATGTATTTTAATAGAGATTATTCCATTTCCTATTTGATTTTCTTAAGTTTATGCAAGTCTATTCTCCAATCTAATTCTAAATTTCTTTGATTTCAAATTCTCTTACCCTCCATTGTTTTTTCCCTATTGCAGATCCAAAGAGGAGCTGAAACTTGAAAAGCTTCAAGAAGGGCGAATTTTCATCTTCATCTACCCCTTTTATTTTTTCTCTCTTCTTTCTATATTTTAACAGAGATTATTCCAATTCCTATTTGATTTTCTTATTAAGTTTAATAAATTAAAACCCTAGCCTATATTTTTTAATTTCTTTCTAGATCTGGATTATTTTTTTTGTTTTGCATGATTCCATTTTTTTTTGTAGATTTGATGCCACCAACCCTCCATCTATTTTACTTTGCTATGCATTTGGATTATCAAATAAATAAAGGAAGAATGATTTCTTAGTCTTGTGTTTGTAGGAAAAAAGGAGTTTTCTTTCCAAAATCCTTCATGTCAGGACCAAATTACTTTTAAAAGAATGGGTTAATATACATTTCCTTCTACTTTTCAGAGACTATACTTATATAATGAATTCATGTGCATCTTTAACATGGAGATGATGATGGTTTGCAACTTCACTAGGAATTCATGGTTTGATTAGATTTTTGGTTTGATAAATTAAAACCCTGGCCTATATATATTTTTTATTTCTTTAAAAATCTGAAGATTTTTTTTGTTATGATTCTATTTTTTTATAGATTTGCCACTACAAACCCTTCATTGATTTTACTCTTCTTTGCATTCAGGCTACTAAAGAAATGAAGGAAGTAGGATTTTGTTGTTTCACATTTTTAGGTTTGGAAGAGAAGGTCACACCTCTCTCAACCCTAATACATGAATAGATCTTAACCAAAAATGGAAGATCCATATCCAACAACCTCCATACCTAAAGTGAACAAATCACATAATATGAACACATAACAAAAATTTTCAACACATAATTAAAAAAGTGTTCAGAAAAAATCATAAGCTATATATTATCATTATAACAAAAAAAATAGCATTACAATACTCCAAAATAGACTCAAGTGCTTACCTCTATGCTTCAATTAAGTTTGATGAAGCCTTGATCCAAAATTCTTCAACCTTTCCTGTTCTCTAAGATCCCAAGCCCTTCCTCCAATTCTCCTCCTTCAGAAACTATTGATTCTGAAAATAAAAATCCTCCAAAAAATGAAAAGGCCTACCCTTACTATAACTTCAAGAAAATATAGATAAAAAACAATTGTCTAAATTCATTGAGCGTAGGGAATAGGTGTTGAATTTGTTTCTCCAATTAGATTTTATTTTCCAAATTCGTCACAAATCTTCCTGGTCACTTTTCAAGGCCCTAGAGCACTTTAAAATACATAATATACATTCCCACATGAAACCAACTCATAGGTTATCATAATAGAAGTTTAATTTTACCAAATAATGAAGAAATTCCCAATAAAAGGCCCCTAAATTGTCCACTTTTCAAGTCCCTAGAAAACTTTAAAACACATAATATACATTCCCACATGAAACCAACTCATAGGTTATCACAATAGAGGTTTAATTTTACCAAATAATGAAGAAATTCCCAATAAAAGGCCCCTAAATTGTCCACTTTTCAAGTCCCTAGAAAAATTTAAAACACATAATATGTACATTCCCACATGAAACCAACTCATAGGTTATAAAAATAGAGGTTTAATTTTACCAAATAATGATGAAATTCCCAATAAAAGGCCCCTAAATTGTCCACTTAATTTCAAATCTAAAATTTATCACTAAAGATAACCTAACCAAATATCACTTTTTAAAAAAGGACAAAATAATATTACACGATAATCAACACAAATTTACATATGTATATTTACACAAGAAGACCTTAACCCTCTCATAATTTGGCCAAGGTATACTAGAAAATCACCACAATGATTTCTTGATAACCTCCACCAATTTACATTGTTCATGGAATTCTAATCTACACACTTGCACTCAAGCATCAATATATATAAGGAAAATAGTTGAAGAAAAATTTACTATGAATATGGAAGCAAGAAACAA